>BQNB010021541.1:0-64126 GCA_026074375.1 Tanacetum coccineum
GGTACTATACAAAGCCCTGAAATAAACTTCCTAATCCAAACAGCTTCCATCTCTGCTTCTTAAGCAGCTATGTAATTCAGCTTGTGTAGCAGGCATTTCAGTAGTACTTTACTTGGAGCTTTCTAGTCTACTGCGCTTTCGAAGTTCAGCTTCCGGATTTCTACTATAAACCAAGAACATATCTTTAGTATTTCTTAAATACTTAAGAATGTTTTTCACAGCAGTCCAGTGAAGTTCACCTGGATTCTGTTGAAATCGGCTTGTTATATTTTGCGCGAACGCAACATCAGGTCTAGTGCATCTAACCGCATACATAATGGACCCTACAGCCGAAGCATAAGGTACATTTTTCATGCGATTTAACTCTTTAGGAGTTTGAGCACCTTGTGATTTGTTCAAGTCAAGTCTTTCTTGCATGGGGATATGACCACGTTTGGAATTATCCATTTTATATCTCTTCAAGATCTTATCCATGTAAGCATTTTGACTAAGTCCAATTAATCGCTTCGATCTATCTCTATAGATTTTGATTCCAAGAATAAATGCTGCTTCCCCCAAATCCTTCATAGCAAAACACTTTCCAAGATAATCCTTTACACTTTGTAAACTTGGAATGTGATTACCCATGATGATTATGTCATCAACATATAAGATGAGGAATGTAACATTACTCCCACTAGCCTTTTGATATACACATGGCTCATCAAGATTTTGAGCAAATCCAAACCTTTTGATTTCCTCATCAAATCTTTTATTCCAGCTTCTTGATGCTTGCTTAAGACCATAAATGGATCTTTGAAGCTTGCATACTTTCCTGGGATGATTAGGATCAACAAAACCTTCAGGTTGCACCATATAGATGTCTTCATCAAGGTAACCATTTAAGAAGGCTGTTTTAACATCCATTTGCCATATCTCATAATCATAGTATGCTGCTATAGATATGAGAATTCTAATAGCTCTAATGTCAGCGACAGGTGAGAACGTTTCTTCATAATCAACCCCGTAGAGTTGAGTGTAACCCTTTGCTACAAGACGAGCTTTATAGACGTGTACAATACCATCCATGTCAGTCTTTTTCTTAAAAAGCCACTTGCTCCCAACGGTCTTACAACCAGGAGGAAGATCGACCAGGACCCATACCATATTGTCCATCATGGATTGTATTTCCGCATTCATAGCATCAATCCACTTATTAGATTCTGAATCCAACATTGCGGCTTTATAGCTAGTGGGTTCATTAAGATCCCCTAGACTATGCTCCTCTACCTCTACATTTAGACATAAGCGGTTTGGAGCTCGATGTGTCCTTTCAGACCTACGAATCGGAATCACTTCCTCTTGTGGTGGTTCAAAACCCTCCACCTCTTGAGGAATGTTGCTAGTGATTTCAGAAGGTGTTGTATCTTCTTCTTCTTGAATTTCTTCAAGATCTACCGCCCTCCCACTGATTTTTTGACTTATGAGACGTTTCTCAAAGAATTCAACATACCTTGCAACAACAATTTTGTTTTCAGGTGGGAAGTAGAAATAGTAACTGTTAGATATTAAAAAAAGACTCAGTCATAGGATATACCCCGATTGGTATGATATAGGATATACCACAATTGGTATCAGAGCTTATGGGATGATTAGATCGTGTGTATGTGCGATTTCTTGCTTGTTTTAGATCGAAAAGTGTGCCATAGAAAGCTCTAGCTCATTTTTTTAAGATATCCGAATTTTGTTGTTTGTATTGATAAAGTTTGGGTGTTTCTAGTAGCTATTACCTTATGGTACTGTGATGTGTAAAAGAAATCAAGCAAAATCGTTCAAAAAGGTGATTTATAGGTGATTTTGTGTGATAAAAGTCGTTGTTCTTCGTGAAGAGTTGCCAGAATTTCTTCACGGCGGTTTGCTGAAATATAATATTTTATTAAGTAGGTTACCAACCCTCTGACACACGGCGGGTTGCTTAGGTGGCGAGTTGCTCAAGAGGCGAGTTGTTACTAAGCAGCGAGTTGCTTACCAGCGGTTTGCTTACCAGCGAGTTGCTTACCAGCGGTTTGTTTACCAGCGGTTTGAACAGGTTATCAGCGGGTTGAATATTTTAATAGCAAATATCTAAAGGAAACTCTGGCGGTTTGTAAACTCAACGGCGGTTTGATTAAAATATAGGCGGCGGTTTGTATTCCTTCTTCGCAGCGGGTTGCTTAGCAGCGAGTTGTGTTCGGCAAGTTGCCTTAAAATTCCACCAGCGAGTTGCCTTATTTCTTTGCAGCGGTTTGGTAGCCTCTGGCGGCGAGTTGAGCTTCTGTCTTAGAAATTTGAAATATTTCAAACTCGGGATTTAATATCACTAAAACAAAATACGAATACGTTAACCTCACCACTTTTAACGTACACTCACTAATCATTGATCGATCAAAACATATCATATCATAATAATACAAGATGTCTAGTATGCAAGAAGACATCCAGTGTGCCGGTTCTGATACACGCCCACCAATGCTTGATAGAACAGACTTTGAATCTTGGCAACAACGTATACGTCTGTACTGTCTAGGAAAGGATAATGGAGAGAATATTATGAAGTCCATTAAAGAAGGACCATTTCACCTGCCATTCTTCTCAATACCCGCAAAACCTGACGCCTTCCCCATTCTTCTTAATACCCCGCCCATTCTTCTCAATACGCTACTCATTATTCTCAATACCCCGACATTTCTTCTCAATACCCGCAAACCCGACGCTTAAACGGACAAATAAGTACACCCCCTCCGCCTCATTTACCACACACCGCCCGCCGTTGCACCAACAAAAAACAGGCGTTGTCAAATACCAACAGCAACAAGAATTCTTCAAGCAAATTAATCATCGCGCCGTATAGAGTCACTCTATCTCAATCAATGCAATGAAGCCACCCCAAACAACGTTTACGCGACTCACCATCACACTCATTATCACAAGCTTCACAATCCGATTCGTCTCCCTCGAAAATAGAAATCAACTCACCTTATTAAGCGTATCCACTTGCCTTGACAAAGAAAACCGACGTCATACATAACTGAAGAAAAACTTTTGGCCGAAACGTACATACAAATTTTGGAGGACCTACGACTTGGCGTGGACCGAACTTCTAAGTCGTTATCGCACGAAGTTACTAGTGATGACAACCGTATTTCAATTTTTAATATATCGTATTTCAATTTTAACTTCTATTGTGTTAATTAAAACCAAAAAAAGGTACCAACGGAATATTATTGATTTTTTTTGCTAGAGAAGTGTTTTAGTTATTGGGGTGTTATCAGAAGGATGATGAGGTGACGATGACATGAAGTACCAACGACATACCGTTGGTACCCACTATACATAGCTCTCTTACTATCTTTCGATACCTAAATGAGTTCTATATTGATGGTAACGTGTTAGATTCTTTGTTTGTATGGACGTATGTAAGAAAATTTGTGTTTGAGGTAGCGTATGCACTTACCTTGTGGCATTTTTAAACACTCGTATATGATTGAGTATTGATATTGTGAAAGAAAGTTGTTTTGGATAAGAGCGCTAGGTGTCCTCGGTACGAATAATGTGTTGTAGGTACTTCATGTCAACGCCAACTCAACATCCAACCAATAACACGCCAATAATTAAAACACCCTCCCAGCAAAAAAACAACGGCATGCCGTTCGTCCCTCCCCCCTCTCCCCCTTTTATTTCCTTTTTTTTGTTTTAATTTAAAACAAACACAATTTATTCCACTAAAAATAAAATTACAAAACGTAAAATAAAATAAGATAGTTCGATAAAAATAAAAGTGCAATACGTAAAATAAAATACGATATTTCGCAAAAATAAAAGTACAATAAATAAAGAAAATACCATTGGACTAAAAAAAGGTTTTTAAGTTAATGTAGTATAAATAGACTAACAATGTAATAAATGGACTAGTAATGTAACATAAATAACAAAAGGAATAAAAATGGACACAATGTAATATATGTTACAAGAGGGTTACAAATGAAAAAAACTAAAAAACAAACATCATCTTCTTCCAAGAGTTGGCGCCAAAACCTGCAAAATAAAAAAAACGCAGGTTAATTGTTTTATAACACCAACAAACAAATGCAAACACAACCACAAATATAAACACAAAACCTCACACAAAAACGACAAAAAACACAATACCCACTTGAAAAAAAAAATACGAATAACATTTCGCGGTTGGGCTGGCGGTGTGCCAAGGGCGAGTTAGGCAGTGTCCTACAAAGCCGCCGTTGGTCCCAAAATTTGTCTATGGCAGGAGTTTAACACTGAACACCGAGCTCTCTAAGTATTTTGTTTTGGTATGTTCACACGTAATGCTTAATTTTAATGTGGAATTAAACATGTGCCAATTGACAATCTCGTTAAATTAGCCAAATCATTTAAAAGCTGTTGCATCATAAATAAAAGAGCTGATGACTTCTTAGTCACTTGTTTAGGAAATGGTTCTAACAACCACAACCTCAAAAGTCATGATATATATAATAATTATTTTCATATTATAATGTTTTATGTATATATCTGAGGGTTATTTGTACAGGATAATAATGTTGCGTGATGGGTTGATTGTGGTGCTACTACTCATGTATGAAAGAAAAGATATTGGTTGAAGACTTACGTTGAATGATGGATTAATTCTTCATATCAAATGAGTTAACAACTCTTGTGCATGGACGTGGAAGTGTGGATTTATGTTTTAGTTCTAAAAACGACGTTTTTTATTTACTCGTTTGCATGTACCACAAATTAGAAAGAACTTAGTTTTAAATAGTGTTTTGAATAATTGTGGCTATAAACAAGTTATTGAATCTGACAAGTTTGTTTTGTCAAAACGTGAAATGCTTGTTGGTTTTGGTTACATGTGCACCAAATGTTTAGACTTTATATTAATCATGATACTGCTGATTGTGCTTTTGTGCCTGCTTCTCATAAGAGTGATTCAACTCTTTGACATGTTATAGTAGTTTATGTACACTTTAAAATAATGCAAGGTATGTCAAAAGATGGACTTATACGAGCCTTTGATATATGTTAATACAAACAATGTCGAAAACCGTTATCTATTTTTTACGATTTCTTTACAATTTGATAATAACAAAATGTAAAAACGCCTTACATAAAACTTTACGTAAACAAGTTTTTAGTCGTAAAATTATATTTCGACACGACATGACTTAAGATATGAATAATGATAATTAAACTAGTTCACGTAATGATCAAAGATATATTTTCATACACTTTATCATTTTAAATAAATGAAAAATGTCAAATTAAATTCAAATTTTGAATTCAACCTTGTAGATGAAAATATTTTGGCAAGATTTGCAAGCAACTACAAAAAGACAAAAAACAATTGTCCCAAGTACGAACGGTTTCTTTCAAGGTGGGACGGTATCCTTGTCAATAAGGAAACCGTTACACCGTGGAGGAGCGAGTTCGGATTATCTTGTCTATAAATAGAAGCTCATTTCTCACACTAAAAACCACCTCTTTTCATTATCTTCTCTGCACATTTTGAGTATCATAAATTCACCTTTCTTTGATCATTACACTTGTTTAATCTCATTTAAAGTGATCAAATCATCCATTCAATTTGAGAGCAAGTCAAGAACTCAAGATATCGTAAAGATACGAGTTGTTATTGTCTAATTATAGTTGTTGTAACGTTTGTTACAATCTTTGTGTAGATCTAGTTCATAACCACCATACATATTAGTTAGTTAGATCGGGTTACTATTTTAGTCCTGATAACACATTAGTGTGCTGTTTAGTATTTTAGTCATGAAAATAAGTGAGTGAGTGGGTTAATACTTTAGTCCTTAAAATACTTGTGTGTACGGGTAATTATTTTAGTCCATAAAATACGAGTGTGAAAGGTTTGGTTCTATCCTGAGGGGGAATTCGATAATTAGCTTAGTATCAGAAAGTATTATAAGCGACGTTTTACGGTTTTCTCCGCCTGAAAGGAGCATGTTGATATAGTGCATTAAACTCCTCTGTTGGATACTCAGGGAGTGAAGTAGTGCGAAGTCGAGCTTCGTAGCCGAACCATTATAAATCCTTGTGTCTCTGTTTGATCTTTCCATATCTTACTTATCATGATTGATTGATCTCATATACACTCGAATCTAAAGTTTTGAAACTATTAATTTTAAATGGTAAATTATTCAACCCCCCCTCCTTCTAGTTTCCACAATTGGTATAAGGAGCTTGGTCACCCAAAATTTTAAAATATATTATAATTTAAAGCTAGAATCGATCTATGAATTTTGATAAATATCTAGAAGGGAAATCTATGCAAAGACCATCACTTCTTGAAAGCGACGATTTTAAATATTGAAAAAATAGATTCGAGACATATGTGAAATCAAAAGATCTAGATCTTTGACATGTTATCACTGAGGGTGATTTTAAACCTATTCAAAAGAATTCAGAAACTAATAAAGATGAAAAAAAAATTCTTATGAAAAGCAAAACGATGATCTTAAAAAAGGATTAGCTAAAAACAATGAAGCTAAACTAGCACTTTATAACACTTTGCCTAAATAGGAATACGAAAGAATTTTCATGTGTAAAACGGCCAAAGAAATTTGGAAATCTTTATTAATCACCTATAACGATAATAGTCAAGTCAAATATAATAAGATTGATCTTTTTGTTTAACAATATGAACACTTTTCTATTCCGGAAGAAAAATCTATTAATAGTGGCTTTGTTAAATTTAACACTATAGTTACTAGCCTTAAAACACTTGACAAAAAAATTTCAAGTAAGAATTATGTGAGGAAATTCTGGGGAGCTTTTCATCCTAAATGGAGGGGAAAAGGTTACCGCGATAGAAGAATCAAAAGACTTGTCATCACTTTATCTAGACGAACTCATCGGTAATCTCAAAGTCCATGAGATGAGATGATAATAAAGTAAGACTCCGAATTAGTTAAAGGCAAAAGAGAGAAAATAAAGAATTTTGCCTTGAAGGCTAAAAAGATGTTTAGTGATGACGAGACTTCGATGTCCGTAAGTGAGGACGTAGAATGCGCTATGACGGTAACAGATCTTAAGAAGTTCTTTAGGAGAAGATGAAGTTTCGTTAGGAAATCGCGTGATGAAAAGAAATCATTCCAAAAGTATCGGGATGATAAGCAAGAACAAAAATGATTTAGATGCGGATAACCAATTCACCTCATCAGAGAGTGTCCAAAACCTCCTATAAATAAGGACCAAAGAGCCTTTGTAGGATGTGTTAGGATGTTTCTCCTTGCCCTCATCATAATTTTTTAGCAACCCGTTTATTTCATCTTTATGTTGAAAGATGGAGAGCCTCATACACATGATCCAACATGGCAATAATAAACGGGAAGAGGAAGCAAATTTTATATCATGAAATTAGAAATCTCAACGATACAATAGAAATATACACAGAGCCAATAGCTGTTAATGATACTTGGAGGAGATGTTGGCAATGGAGACCAGCCCTTCCCAAATGATACAAACAACACCAATTGATGGTAATTGCATCAGTTCCTCAACGATACAAGATTTCTCTTTAAAGGTCATCACTTGTTGGTCCATCGTATTATATTACTAGTCAATTAATTCATGTTTATATACTACTCGATCATACTAGATTGTGTCAAACCAACTAGAGAAATTTTGGACTATTAGAAGGGACTAACTTAATCTAGAGTTGGATCTTTTGAAAAAGAATATCAAATGTATAGAGCTCGAACTTGAAAAATTTCCTCATTGTGGAAGAAAGCCTATAAATGTGCTTATAAACATGGAGAGCAACAAAATGAGGTGGTATATTGTCTTCCCTAAACTAGTTCTCATTTGTAACATATCTAGTTGTTAATAAATATTTAGGAATAATTTCACGGAAATGTATCTAACTTCTCATTTTTATAGTTATGTGTAACTAAGTATTTATTTCTTTCTAGATCTATGTAGCATACTTATAAATTTCTACCTTTTTGGAGTATCGTATGACTAGTTTAATTTTGTGTATGATTTGTCTGATTTACTCGTCTTCCGGTTGAATTTAAGTGTATAAATTAAGGGTAAAATCGTTAAATAATACACACAAACTTATCACACGATACATTAAGAATTGATCTTAAAAAAGTGAAGTTACATACACTTTTATGCAATTAGCCCTAATAAATATTTATGGTAACCATGTTAACTAATCTTTCATGTATATATTCAGAAATCAAGTTATACCGAGTACCAATCACTCATGACATATGTGAAAGAGCTAGCACAAAGAGGGGATACTCATAAACTAATGAAAGTTTGTCATAGGTAGCTTTTTGAAGGTTTGCAGCAAATTCTGAGTTTTAATCACCAAATTAAATAAGCTTTTACATGTATGTTTATGTGCTTTTCGTTGTAATTCCGCTAAATATTGTTAGCATGTATTTGTATCGGTTATATGTATATTGTGCTCAAGCCCAAGCCTAGAATATTCATTTTTTTGGGTAAAGGGTTTCCCCGGTAAATGTATTACTCCAAAAAAACGATTCAGTACAAAGGATGTGGGTGAGTCCCACATCTCAGCCCGTTACATAGGCAAAAAGCAAACATAACCAGCACAACTACTCAATAGGAGGATACTACTAAAACTAGATTACAATTGACTCAACAAACATCAAAAAAATCTATTTCTTCTTCCTGCCACGGACCGTGATATCAAGATCATCACAAATAGACTGAAGGTGCTCGGACATATCATGATTCTCGGACATATCGTCATCATACGGTTCATAATCATCATTATCCGGATAAGAATCCCTCCATTGTTCCAACAAGCTATTATTACCATAACCTTTATCACTTCCATCATTACCACTCGTTGAAATCCTTAAGTTAACAGTTTCATCAAAAACCACTTCCACTTCACTATCACTTTCCACAATACCCGTAGGAACAAGCGGGTTCCTGTCATCATCCACAAACCTAAGTTTACCTTCACAAATGTGTCGTTCTATTTTATAGATTTTCTCACAAATAGGAGTATTACTAGAACTAACATTATTGGTTCCCTTATCAGCTGGGTTTAAGATCCCTCCATTCGTACCCAAATCCCTTTATATTGCTCCGAATGTTTTATTGAATGAACACATAGATTTCCTCACATACATGGTATCACTATACATTTAATTGATTGTTCCTTGTTCTCTTTTGAAAAACAAACATGATTTTATTACTAGACAGTTGATTAAATCGAGGACTAAAAACAAGTGCAAACAACACATAGCTAATGAGATATTGCAACAAATTATACTACTATAGCAAGCATTTTAATTCTTCGCAACTTTATTAATTTGAAACTTAATATGATGTTAAGTTATTTAACTGATTGAAACAAACCAAACTTTAAATTTAAGTGTGCAGGATGAACTTGAGAAGAAAGAATATGGATGTTGAACAGTGTTGAATGTTACCATTTGATAATTGTTGTAACTAAGTCTTCAACCCACAAACGGGCCTGGACGGAATACGTGTCTGAGGGCGTGACGTACATGCGTATCTCATGTGCTCTAAGGGGTACGTTTTAGAAAATCATCACTCATTGCATAAGTTAAAGATAATAAAGTTTTACAAACCATTTCAATGTTAATAAAATAGGAGAAGCATTATTTAAATATAGTAGAAGCAGTATTCAAGTTTTGATAAAAGACAACGAGTAACAAATATGATAGTCTTTAAAATGGGTGAAGTAACATAGCACAAAGACTTCTAGTAGCACGTCATGAAAAATCTAGCTAAGCACCTGAAAAAAACATGCTTAATACATCAACAAAATTATTGAATGAATTCATAGGTTTAATTCAAACGTAAGGGGATGTTTGGTACGGTGAAATGGAAAACAGAGAAATAGAATGGAAGAGCATTTTCTTAGTGTTTGTTTGTGCTTGAGGAATGAATTAGTAGATCAATATTGATTCCCATTCCATTCTCAGGATTCTATTAAAATAGTGAAGAAAGGAGAGAATTGGTGGAAAAAAGGTAAGACTTCTATGATTGATTCTCTCGTTCAGTACCCATTATCGACGTTTTTTGTTTTAAACTTTATTATTCAAATGCTCACAACTAGGGGGTGTTAATCGGGTTGACCCGATCGCGTTCGGGTTAAGTCGGGTTGAGGGTAAAAATTTCATACCTGAACCGACCCTATTTGAATTCGGGTTACTCGGGTTCGGGTCAATTCGGGTCGGGTCAACTCGGGTTCGGGTCAACTCAGATCGGGTCAACCTGAATTTGAGTAAACTGACAAAAAAAATATTCTTTTTTTACTCTTTAAAATAGAAAATCTATAAATTTATATTAAAAAAATAAAAAAGATCTTTATTCGGGTCAATCGAGTTGACCCGAACCCGAGTTAGCCAAAACATTTCAACCTGGTACCCAACCCTATTTAGAACTCGGGTTAGTCGGGTTGACCCCAATTGACCCAAATAAGATTTTTGACCTGAGTGACCCGACCCGAATAGGCTTATTCGGGTTCGGGTCCAGGATGGGTCGGCTTTTTTTGACACCCCTAGTCACAACTATTATAATTAAATTCATCACAACGATTATAATTAAATATTTTTCAATTGACAAATTACACCCAACAAATAATCTTTCAATAATGAATTGAGATTGAAGTTTGACATATACTCGCTTTATTAAACTTAAGCAAATTAAATAATCAGATTATTTTAATGATGATTTATGTAATTGAATGTTTAAAAGAAAATATTAGATGATAATATTCTTTTTTATTATGATGGATAAAATCTATATCACACATCTTCTTTATTTGTACCAAACAATAGAATCGTTATTATTTCTCCACCTCATTCACTTTCTCTACGATTTCATTCTCTTTTACGATTCCATTCTATAGCATTCCCTCGTACCAAACGTCCCCTAATAGTTGTGGACCACAAGATTTAAACGTATGCGACAGTTATAACAGATACAACTTCACATAAAAACAAGGTATTTACGCTGCACTAAGCTCATGACATCGAAGTTAAGGGGAAGGTAGCATGTACACTGCCATATAAGTTTGCCCTGGTAGGTGTCCGACCAAAGACACCCAAACTAGTTTCGACATGATATACATCCGTTGGCCTGTACAGTTCGGTCGTACCCGACCGGTAAGAATTACCAAACCCGGATGGGGATTATTAGTCATAATAGATCTATTTATTCACTCGCGCTTACTCAACCAGTACAGTCGGTTACAAGTAATTAACGGTTCATGATAATACGAGCAATAGTCGTCTAAGCTACTTAGTCAACACGTAAACAGGAAATTCTCACGTAAAGTACTTGTGTCCGGTTTTCAAAACAAGCAATGTTTCTCATCCCAAAAGTTGTAAAATGCATTCAAAAGAGTAAAAACGTGGGGCTATGAACTCACCTTGATTTGGTTAAGTGAAGTAGCGAAAAGCCAGAAGAATAATCGCACGGTAACGAACGACGGTACACGAACACGACCTAAGTATTATATGTTTCGATTTAGAATCAGAATAATAGAGAAATACGAATAATGCATAAGTGTTTATTAAAATACTTTCGCTAATGTTTTCTAAAATGAAACGTTAGTGATCGTATTGTAGTTGAAACGTTTGACTAAATATCATACATAGTAATATTAAGTATATAATACTATATAGTAATAACCAACGGGCATTTGGTCTAATGGTATGGAGGTTTTACCCTCCTAGGCAAGGTCTCATGTTCGAGTCTTGTCTAGGGTGATAGGGGTTTCCTCCCGCGTGCGTAAAGGGAAGGGTGTCATTGCCTTCTGGGCTGGACCAAACCTGGTTGTGTGGGCTCGCTACGCCTTCTGGGCTAGGGGCCATGTAGCCACAAATTGCCGTTCCAAAAAAAAATAATTCCTCGACACAATATATAAAGATAAAAGAGAGAACCCTAAGCAGACCACAAGCCCAAAAACCGGGCTTGTGGGCCAATTTATTCCTTAATACATACACTTGTTTACACGTATAAGCGTGTAAATAAATTTATGCTAATAAGGTCGAAAAACAACCATGTTAAATGAGTTAAAAATAATAAAAACAAATCAGTATAGAATCGAAATTATTGTTGTAGCTCGCAAAACCCAAAAATGTCACCCTCCCTTTATCGAATTTTTGAATAGGCTGAGCTTATAGATTCTTATACTTTTTATCGAATCTATGTTTTTTTTAACCGTTTATACATATGGTGAACTTTCCATGTACTACTCATTTTTTAAGAATTAAATTTAGCTGACAAAGTTTTGACTCACATAGCATTTTGTGATTTTACATGTAAACGGTATCTTTCCACAATTTGAGAATCATCAAACTTGTTGAGAATGGCTTGTCTAAGATTTACAACAAATTGATGAACTCCAATCTTAAAGGATTCAGCTTTGATAACTGTAGGCTCTTAGAAGAGATTTCCATCCATCATTGGTTATTCAAAAAAGCCTTGAGTTCATAAGATAGAACTTGATACAGTCTTAAAATATTTCCCATCCATTACTTGTCAACGAAACTCAACACTGTTAAAATCTTATATTTGGCCCCCAATCTTGTTAAGGTCTCAAAGACCCACAGGGTCCTCCGGATATGATTCAGAGAGAACTTACAACCATATAAGTAGGTATCCTACAAACTTAGAGATAACAAAGGTTCATATAGATGGATTGAGAGAGACGTACTGTTACCAATCATAAACAATATCCTAAATCAAAGCCAAGAAAAGGTTTGGATTTAGAATGTGGTTTGTTGTAACGATTTTTGGTAGTGACACAGAACTTAATACACAACCAGATAAGTTGGAGGATCTTCGTTACCTTACCAATAACATCAATCACATAGGTTAGCAATTGAGGTCACATAGGCTTAACGAAAGTTGATACTTAGACCACTGTGACTTGAGAAATGCCGACAATTAAACTGCTGTTGGGGTGTTTGCCAACTTACAAGAACTTGATCTATTCAGGAAACATTTTCAGAAGTAAAAACCTTCTGCGCTTGAACCTTCCTCACTCCAATGGCTTAACTGTAACTGCTATTACAAAAAAAAAACCAAAATCGGGCTAGCCCAAAATGGAAGCCCGTTACTGTAACACTGTGGCCCACTGTCAAAACGACAGTGGATTTGTCACTCAATGTGTAATATATTAATTGGCAAGCATTTTATGAATAGATGTTAACATTCAAAGCTTTAAAACACAAATTTGTGCAAAAAATTTAAGTAGAAGACAGTACTATGCAGCATAAATTGATTGTTTGTCATACAATCAGACCAGGTAAACAACAGCAAAAATGTCTGATCAAATAAATGAGCACAGGTGACCAAACAATCAAGAACAAAATAAAATAAGTCAAAAGATTAATGTAAACAGCTTTCTCTTAACTAGATCATGTCACAACCTAACATAAACTCTTCTAACTAATCTAATGTTATGAAAAACCCGAAGACCTGGGTTACAACTTAAGAACAGATCAAACTAAATAAACATTCGACTACATTAACATGTAATAATTTTATGTTTTAAGCACTTAGGATCGGATATAAAATCCTATCTTTCGCAATGGGTGACTCGGAGCAAGTAACCTTTCATATCCGAGATAAACTCCAAGTATTCAGTTGTCCGCATAATACTCTCACTCGGCCGTCTGTCAAAATCTTCAACTTCAAACTTGATATCCCGAAAGGGTGGACATCGACTCACCAGTTCCTCCTGAAACATTGAGAGAATACGAACAATACCCTTGCAAACCTTGAGCGACTTTACACTATAGACTTTACTAAAAAACATCATAAGATCATCAAACATTCTCTTTTCATCATATCTTTTACTACAACCTGCAAAAGCAACTACCACCGAGTCAAGATTAGGCAGACCATCACATGTTTTCAACTTTGGGAACCTAAAACCTTTATACTCAAACAGTTTTAGTTTTGGGGTAATAAGCTCGATACAATCAATATCCTTTTCGTAAGGGAGAATACTTAATTCTGAAAGTTGTTTTGCGTGTACTTTTAAGGTTTTACTATTTGTGTTAAGCTGACAACGGACTAATGTCAGCTTATTCAACTTGGGGAAGCCCGAGAATAGATCTTGTTCAGTTATAACCGCTAACTTAAGATATAAATCAGTCAGGTTCCTAAATGATCTTGACAGTGGTCCTAAACACGAGCAACGAACATTATTCTCATCACTTTGTAGTCTCAAACTTATCAAGGAATCAACGAAACCATGTAACACAACGGGCCATTCACGGCCTTCAACACCGTCAACCCATAAATCTAAATGCTTAACATTGTGAGAAAACGCGTAATCTATGACTTTTTTTAGAATCATGGCACGCGACACTTTATCACGTTTATATATTAACGTGTCCAAGTCCATTATTTCACGTTGCGAATAAAGTACCTTCTCCACAAACTTATCAAATTTACTAAAGTGGTTTTCAAAATCATAGGAATTGAGTCTAAGAATGGGGACCGACTTCCACAATGAGAACCATGATTTCGATAGAACAGATGTTTGAACGACGTATTTAGCGTCGAGAGTAGACAGAATGCGAAGTTGTAGTGATTCAGGCAAGTTCGTAAGCCTGTCCGCCATCTTTGGGTTGGTTTTGGTATGACGAATTTTTTTTGTTTTTTTTGATGTTAGTATCATTTTCTTGATGATGTTGTTGGGTTTTACGATCTAATAACAAGGATAGAAGATGTATACCTTTTAGCACGAAACGATACACCGCTTAAGGTAACCGTTAACACCGTCTTCTATATACACGTATGTATAACACCACGCGTAACCACGGGAATCAAAGTATGATTCCTCTAAGCTTCCACACACTATACGTTCTTAGCAAACAACAAAGTATGCTAGTACTAGTAGTGTTTAACCAAACGATCACCGTAGATTGACTATCAACTAAACCGAGTGAACCTTCGTGTTCTTGAGGTTCAAACTACAACCAAACGGACACCCTTGTGGGTTCTTTGTCAATCGCAACAAGGAAGAACAAGAAAAACGAAACCCCTAGGGTTTTTAGGATCGGTCGAGCAAGAGAAGAGAGCAAGAGGAATTAGGGTTAGTGTTATATGAATAATGAACCCAAGACCCTCTTTATATAGGCTAAGCTCTTCTACCTCCACCGACTAGGAAAAGGAAGGGGCAAATCGCACCCTTCCTTTATTCGGTATTTACTTATTAGTCCTTAAGTGATTCCTTCTATAAATTTGCTTCGTTGAAGCAAAGTCGATCTGTCAAAAACTTCATGTCAAAATGATATTTGTTTGGTGCGTCTTTAAACAAAGTATACGAATTGAAAATGAAGCTATGATTAGGTAAATGCGAAACATATTCAGAAGTCACTTTAGCATTAACCTCTTAGAGTGTTGGGTACAGGCCGTTGTAGGCTCGTCAAAATATAGAAACCGACCCGTTCTGCACCGGCAACGACGACGTAGGGTTTTTTGCCAATGCAATTGTTTACGTTTTTGGTAAAAAAAAAATCAAAATCAAAATCAAAATCCAAAGTATACTTAACGCATAGAAACAGGCAAATTTAGAAAACACTATTTTTTTACATATAAATATCCACTTTTATCTACCATTTTTCATGTATTCAATCCAAATCACAATATAACTACATTTCCATTTTATCTTCAAAAAATGTCTCAAAAAAATAACTATTGGATACTTAATAATATCTTTAATACGTCTTCTTCGTCCGCTAATTCGAACTCCCCATCACCCGCAACACCGTCATCCACCCATTCTTCTCAATACCACACCCATTCTTCTCATTACGCCGGTAAATACCCCTGTCATTCTTCTCAATACCCGCAAAACCTGACGCCTTCCCCATTCTTCTTAATACCCCGCCCATTCTTCTCAATACGCTGCTCATTATTCTCAATAACCCGACCATTCTTCTCAATACCCGCAAAACCCGACGCCTTCAAACGGACAATATGGAAACCAAAAACCGATGCCATATTTACCACAACCGCCCGCCGTTTGCAACACAAAAAAAGGCGTATGTACAATACCAACAACAACAACAAGAATTCTTCAAGCAAATGAATCTCGGTAATTCTTCACGATCAACGGCAATGATGCCACCACAACAACGTTTACGAGACTCACCATCACACTCATTATCACAAGCTTCACAATCCGATTCGTCTCCCTCGAAAAAATAAAACAAAATTAAAAGGAAAAAAGCCTTGACCAAAGAAAACCGACGTCATACATATCAGTTGGCAACAACTGAAGAAAAACTTTTGGCCGAAACGTACATACAAATTTTGGAGGACCCACGACTTGGCATGGACCGAACTTCTAAGTCGTTATCGCACGAAGTTACTAGTGATGACAACCGTATTTCAATTTTTAATATATCGTATTTCAATTTTAACTTCTATTGTGTTAATTAATACCAAAAAAAGGTACCAACGGCATATTATTGATTTTTTTGTTGGAGAAGTGTTTTAGTTATTGGGGGGTTATCAGAAGGATGATGAGGTGACGATGACATGAAGTACCAACGACATACCGTTGGTACCCACTATACATAGCTCTCTTACTATCTTTCGATACCTAAATGAGTTCTATATTGATGGTAACGTGTTAGATTCTTTGTTTGTATGGACGTATGTAAGAAAATTTGTGTTTGAGGTAGCGTATGCACTTACCTTGTGGCATTTTTAAACACTCGTATATGATTCAGTATTGATATTATGAAAGAAAGTTGTTTTGGATAAGAGCGCTAGGTGTCCTCGGTACGAATAATGTGTTGTAAGTACTTCATGTCAGCGCCAACTCAACATCCAACCAATAACACGCCAATAATTAAAACACCCTCCCAGCAAAAAACCAACGGCATGCCGTTCGTCCCTCCCCCCTCTCCCCCTTTTATTTCTCTTTTTTTTGTTTTAATTTAAAACAAACACAATTTATTCCACTAAAAATAAAATTACAAAACGTAAAATAAAATAAGATAGTTCGATAAAAATAAAAGTGAAATACGTAAAATAAAATACGATATTTCGCAAAAATAAAAGTACAATAAATAAAGAAAATACCATTGGACTAAAAAAAGGTTTTTAATGTTTTATGTATATATCTGAGGGTTATTTGTACAGGATAATAATGTTGCGTGATGGGTTGATTGTGGTGCTACTACTCATGTATGAAAGAAAAGATATTGGTTGAAGACTTACGAGTCGTTGAATGATGGATTAATTCTTCATATCAAATGAGTCAACAGCTCTTGTGCATGGACGTGGATATTAAGTTGTGTATTTATGTTTTAGTTCTAAAAACGACGTTTTTTATTACTCGTTGGCTTGTTACCCACCAAATTAGAAAATAATTAGTTTTAAATAGTGTTTTGATAATTGGGCTATAAACAAAGTTATTGAATCTGACAAGGTTTGTTTTGTCAAAAGTGAAATGCTTGTTGGTTTTGGTTACTGTGCACCAAAGTTTAGACTTTATATTAATTCTGATTAGCTGATTGTGCTACTTTTATGCCTCGCTTCTCATAAGAGTGATTAAACTCTTTGACATGTTATAGTTGGGTTATGTACACTTTATAATAATGCAAGGTATGTCAAAAGATGGACTTATAAGAGCCATTGATATATGTTAATACAAACAATGTCGAAAACCGTTATCTATATTTTACGATTTCTTTACAATTTGATAATAACAAATTGTAAAAACGCCTTACATAAAACTTTACGTAAACAAGTTTTTAGTCGTAAAATTATATTTTGACACAACATGACTTAAGATATGAATAATGATAATGAAACTAGTTCAAGTAATGATCAAAGATATATTTTCATACAATTTATCATTTTAAATAAATGAAAAATGTCAAATTAAATTTAAATTTTGAATTCAACCTTGTAGATGAAAATATTTTGGCAAGATTTGCAAGCAACTACAAAAAGACAAAAAACAATTGTCCCAAGTACGAACGGTTTCTTTCAAGGTGGGACGGTATCCTTGTCAATAAGGAAACCGTTGCACCATGGAGGAGCGGGTTTCGATTCTCTTGTCTATAAATAAAAGCTCATTTCTCACACTAAAAACCACCTCTTTTCATTATCTTCTCTGCAACCTTTGAGTATTATAAATGTCACCTTTCTTTGATCTTACACTTGTTTAATTCATTTATTTGATAAATCATCTTCATTTTGAGAGCAAGTAGAACTCAAGATATCGTAAAGATAGAGTTGTTATTGTCTATTATAGTTGTTTGGTAACCTTTGTTATCAATCTTTGTGTAGATCTAGTTATAACCACCAATCATAATTATTAGTTAGACGGGTTACTATTTTAGTCCTGATAACACATTAGTGGGCGGGTTAGTATTTTAGTCATGAAAATAAGTGAGTGAGTGGGTTAGTACTTTAGTCCTTAAAATACTTGTGTGTACGGGTAATTATTTGTGTCCATAAAATATGAGTGTGAAAGGTTTGGTTCTATCCTGAGGGGGAACTCGATAATTAGTTAGTATCAGAAAATATTATAAGCTTACGGTTTTCTCCGCCTGAAAGGATCATGTTGATATAGTAGATTAAACTCCTCTGTCAGATACTCAGAGAGTGAAGTAGTGCGAAGTCGAGCTTCGTAGCCGAACCATTATAAATCCTTGTCTCTTTGTTTGACCTTTCCATCTCTTACTTATCATGATTGATTGATCTCATATACACTCGAATATAAAGTTTTGAAACTTTAATTTTAAATGGTGTAATTATTTCAACCCCCCTCCTTCTAGTTTCCACAATTGGTATAAGGAGCTTGGTCACCCAAAATTTCAAAATATATTGTAATTTAAAGCTAGAATCGATCTATGAATTTGAATAAATATCTAGAAGGGAAATTTATGCAAAGACCATCACTTTTTGAAAGCGACGATTTTAAATATTGGGAAAAAAATAGATTCGTGGAGTCGACATAGTGAAATCAAAAGATCTAGATCTTTGACATGTTATGACTGAGGGTGATTTTAAACCTATTCAAAAGATCTAGATCTTTGACATGTTATGACTGAGGGTGATTATAGGGATTTCAGATTGGTGCTCTTGGGAGAGTCTTTGTGTCTTATTTGTGATTTCTTGAGGAGTACTCATTCGAATCTGGATCTGTGGATTATGACAGTTTATGGAGCTGAAGAAACTTGGGTTAAGTTTACTTCCTTCCAATTTGCGACTCATGGTTGGATTGATGAGTCCCTCGTTCCTTTGTTTTGTTCCAATGACGGGAAACTCTTGTTTCAGTGTCAAATGGGATTCATTATCTATGATCTAAAACATAGTCCCGTCTCACGTATTAACTACTCTATATTTGATGAAGCTTGCATTGTTGCTTAGAGTTTGTTTTCACCTTTCCCCCTTTAGGCCTTGCCTATAACACAATGAAGGTAATTTTTACCATATCCATCTTTAAAATTTGATGCTTATTACAAATTTTGTAAACCCCGTGGGTATAACTTTATTATTGATCATTATTTATAGAGTATAAATGCAACCCTAACCCTAATACCTAATGAATCTAACCCACAACGAGCTTTGGGGTTATTTTATTTGGCTAATAATCCTCCGTAGGTCTGAGCGGCGAATCGCGAAAGCTCGAGATGGAAAGAAAACACGAACCATTAAAGCTAATTAAAAACTAATTTGCAGCAGGGAGTCTTCATATCGTACAAGTAGCAACAGAAGCGTCATGCACGAACACAAGTAGTTGTTGAAGAAATCCGCCGAACAAATCTTCAAACTTGAAAGTCACAAATTGGTAAATTTGGATAAACCAAAGTAATTTCTTTCATACGGGATAACCCAAAGTATCTTTTTTTTCGAATAACCTAAAGTATCCTTTTTTTATATGAGATAACCCAAAGTATCCCAAACCAGGATAAACCAAAGTATCCTAACAATCGTGTGGATCTGTGACCTAGCACAAATCACCAAAACAATGAAAATAAACAGACGATCGTGTGGATTTGGGACCTAGCACAAATCACCAACACAAATAAAAATATACACACAATCGTGTGGATTTCTGACCTAGCACAAATCACCAACACGAATAAAAATAAACCGACGATCGCGTGGATCTATGACCTAGCACAAATCACCAACACAAATAAAATTAAACATAATTTTTTTAACATAAAACTAATGATAGATAGACCGGATGACTTAAATTTGATGATTGATATTCTTAGCCCCACCACTTTCTCGGCATAGGTACTACATTCGTCTCCCAAGAAGGCGTAGATGTTTCGTTGTAGGCCCATTGTGTGGCTGTTGTTTTGTTCTTATGATGGACAAAAGGAACAAAAGAAGATAAGGTTTAATTATTGTATTTAGATCGGCAGTAACAAAAAAAATATTAAAGTTAGGGTTTTTGGCGAGGATAGGTTTGATAATCGAGATGGTTAGGGTTTGACGGGTGGTTGAGGGGAGGCGGCTCAACCTAGCCACCTAGGTCTGAGGACAGACCCGCTCCTATACCATGTTAGACATTGCCGAACTACATATCTTCTGGAAATATTTCAGAAATGCATACCCTATATAACGAATGTCTGCATATGCCAATTTCAAATTGGTAAATTTTGTTTTCGACGTGGCCAGTACTTGTTCACCATGCATGGCGCGTGTAACATGATGCATGGGGTGGTTATTACTATTTGTTTTGTGGGTGATTATAATTAACACCAAACAACGTAGTCGTAAGGTTTTAGTGGTAAGGGTTCAAATCTCATTAGGTGTGTACATTTGAGGGTGGCCACGAATGGTTCAAAAAGGTCTCTGGATTAATCCGTTGAAACCGCATACATGTGAGTCAAAAAGTTCATCCCCTCTAAGTAACCTGAACATGGAAAAGCATATCCGTTTATACATTTTGTGGGTAATTATATTATATACTCTAAGAGGAATGAGCATTAGCTAGCTGGGTTGATATTCTTGCCGTGGGGTGCAAGGTAATATTAATATTAATTAATAAACCAAACTGAATATTGACTTTCTTGATCCTAAAGAATAGCTAGGGATCTCTCACTCTCATAAAAACATTATGCAACCAAACTTGTATTCTCATTATCGCATTGATAAACACAGTTTCCCAAAATCGCGGTTAGTGTCGACCTATAAGATCTCAAAGAAAGAGGCATTATATGTTACATACAGAAATATGAACTATTTATGTAATTACAGTTGGAAGAACCAAAAGGAAGATGTCAACTAATAGAAAATGTCGGAACAACTTGATGTGTTAATTGTCGCTTATTCTCAATAGCGCCAGGTCAAAAAGGATATTGGGTGAAAGCTATAATCAAGTTCTCAGTTTTCTGAGTCTATTTCTATTCAAGAAATAGATAAGTGCTATGGTAAAGTGTACATCCTAGATTGTAATGCTCATACACCTATATGTGCTTTTTAACTGTTTTAGTCTCATCTTCATATAACTATACTAGAGAGTACTCGTTTGCATAAGTACGATGTAAAGGTGTTTTCATTTAATAATAAACTTTACAATTGAGAACAAAATTATTTAGCTGTTCTTCAAAATCTATGTTAGGCGGCAATATAACTGACACGTGCTCTTTGTTCGTTCATAAGTGATTCTATAACAGAAGATGGAATTCGCATAAACAACGATATAGTGTGGTTTTCGAGCTGTGATAAGAGAAGGGAGTGGAAGAAACAACATATCAAAAATGTTGAAAAAGATCTACGAGAAACAGTGAATCATGAATTACCGATGAAATCAATTCCAAGACCTGATGACGGTTTCTTATGTTTAACAACAAAAAGAGACTGGTATGGCAGACAAACATCACCTGTAAGCTAGCTGCTTGATTGATCTCATTTTCTCTTAATTCATCACGATTTTGATTTGATTGCGTTGTGTTTGTTTTTCTTGCACAAGATTGATGTATGGTACGACAAGAAACGTGCCATAAATAGGCTCAACAAAGGGTGGAGAGGACTTGGATTATCAAAACATGTTCACACAGAACTTCTATTACCCAAAAGCATTTGATGTGGTGCCTCAAGAGCTTAACTGAGTGGTACTTATGATAAGCCGTAGACAAATTTGTTTTTCTTGCCCTATCATAGTTTTTACAAAACGTTTATTTCATCTTTATGTTCGAAAGGTTGGAGAGTCTCGTACACAGGATCCAACAATGCAAACAATTAAAGGGAAGAGGGATAGCAAAAATTATATCATGAAATTAAAACTCTCAACGATTCAATGAAATATAGAGCCAAAGTGTTAATGAAACTTGGAGGAGAAATTGCATGGAGACCAGACCTTCCCAAAGGATACAAACAACAGCCATTGAGTAATGCATCCGTTCCTCAACGATACGAGATTTCTTTTAAGGTCATTCTGTGTTAGTCCAGCGTGTTATATATTAATAGTCATTAATCCATTTTTATATATACTCCATCGTTCTAGATTGTGTCAACCAATAGGAAATCTTGGATATTAAGATCAGGGGCCAACTTTATCTATAAGATGGATCTTTTGAAAAAGGATATCGAATGTATGGAGCGGGACTTGGAAGAAAGAAATTTCTTCGTTAAGGAAGAAAGCATATAATTGGTTTTTAATCACCAAATTAAAATAAGCTTTTACATGTATGGTTTGTTAGTGCTTTTCATCTTGTAATTCCGCTAAATATTACTATGCTTTTGATTGATTGTTCCTTGTTCTCTTTTGAAAATCAAACATGATTTTATTACTGGTGCGCATTGAACAACGTGCAAATAACACATATCTAATGAGACATTGCAACAAATAATTGTACTATAGCGAACGTTTTAATTATACGTTCACACATTATTAATTTGAAATTTAAGTATTGATGATGTTAGGTTTATTTTACTGATTGAAACGGATCAAATTGCAAATTTGAAGTGTTGCAGGATGAATATGAAGTTGTCTATTACTACATCATGATACATGCACAAGGACTAAAACCAACCAAATTTTTTTGTGCTGTGAAAGGGATGGACAAAGCCAAAAGTTATGATAAATACTTTGAACATTTATATTTAATATGGGACATATACAAATGTTATTTGCTTTGTTTTGTACCCTTTTCATATTAAAAAACTTAAGGTGAAGTTGGATTTGGATTGAGAATTAGTTTGAAAGAAGGATCATCAAAGAGAAAAACTAAATTATAATTTAAATATATTTATTTTTCTAATTAAGTAAACTGAAATAAAATACATTAATTTATAATAGAAAACAAAAAAGAAAAGAAATAATAGAAAACCTAGAATTGAAATAAATAATGAAATAAAAAATGGCACTATTTGGTGAGAATCCACAAAACCACCCAAATATATGAGGAAACATATTTGACACGAAACTTGTTGGATCAAGATAGATCAAGTGAATTAAAATAAACGTATAAAAGTTTTTTTAATGAAATTCAAGGGCCCACTTATTTATTTAATTCTTGATAAAGTAACATGACCGATCAAGTTTGTGACAACTGAGAGGACCCTCACTCAAATTTGTGGTCGTCACAAAATATTGTCAAATAAATTGATTGGACCGAATTATATTTATATATATATATATATATATATATATATATATATATATATTTAATATATATATATATATATATATATATATATATATTATATATAATATATAAAATGAAGGTTAAAATAAAAAGTTAATATTCGTGAGAAGGATAAAAAAAAAAAAAATTTAAAAAAAGTTCTCGAAAAATTCCATAAAAATTTCCATTATAATCTGTATGTTGGTGCATAAACTTTTGTAAAAGAGAAGGTTTTTTCTACATTTGAGTTTTTATACGATTTTTTACTGCGATAAAAAGAATTTGATTGCACATAAAATTGTGATGCACTAATTTTTTGACTTGTTATTGTTTGATGCACAATAAAATTTGATGCAAAAAAAGTCAAAAGAAGTTGGGTACAAAAACGAATTTTTGATGCACAAAAAAACGATTTAATGCTCAAAACGTTTTTTTTTCATAATTTTTTTTGGGCAAAAACTTACTACACTTTTTAAAAAACTTCCATTACAACTTTTTCATGCACCAACAATAACTATCTTTTTTGTGGAATTGTTTCGGATTTTTTGAGAACTTTGTTAAAAAAAAATAATCTTTTATCCTTCTTACGAATATTTGTTCTTTTTATTTTGATCTTTATTCCATTTATATATATATATATATATATATATATATATATATATATATATATATATATATACTCATTATAAGTGTAAAACGGTATTGTATCCATACGCTATTTACTGTTCATTTAAGGCTTTAAGCTACTGTGATTGGGCCAAACTCATGTTATACTGGGCTCCCATTTGGACTCTAAGGCCTGGCGAATTTACATTAAAAAAAACAAATCTTTTGGGGCCATTAGCAATGGATAAATAACAAATCTAAAGCTATGATTACACAAATCGATTATTCATAAAGGAAAAAAGAGCCAAAAAGATATGAATTTAAGAAGACGATAAACAAATTTTTTTTACGAAACGTACACTCAACTTTTAACTATTTACGATTTTTTTATGTAATAAACTTTATTTATTAAATATACAACACATATCTACCGATTAAAAACCTCCAGCGTAAAGATTTTTGAATTGCGAACAAAACGAGCCCAATATTGCAACGCTCCTGACATCGTACACTTTTATAAAAAATGAAAAATGGTGGCTTCAAATAACCAAACCCTTAAGCTACCTAATAATTTTTAAAAATAAACGCCGCGATGAAAAAACCGGCATAAACTAAGTAAAAAAACACTCAAAAAAAACAAAACAAAATTATTAGGGGAAAAAAATTTGCCCCGCTGCATCGCGCAAGGTCTTATACTTGTTGCTTTAGTATTATAAAATGAAAAGACCGGAACAGAAAAGAAAGTAGCAGAGAGCAGACATCAACCGCACCCCACTTGAGGGTCGGTAATTCAGTCAGCACATTAACCTCCCCTCAAATTTTTAGTTATCTTTAATTCCATGTAATTGCACTATCTTTTTTAACAAATCATTTCCATGTCATTTATTTTGTAAAATTTAATGGTTGTTTATCATTTTTTATTTTTAATAGAAAACTTAATGAAATTTTTTACTTTTTTAAAATATTCAATCGTCAAATGCGGTATTTAGCTTGCAATTTTAGGATATGGCATATAGTTATTAGGAATCAATTTTGGACAACTTCAGGTTAGTTTCTTAAGTAGCTATCGAGTCAGACAAAATGAGACCTTTGAGTTTGACCTTGTCATTTTCCGCTAAACAATATTAATTATTTAAATTCAAAGTAATCTTGTCTAAACTTGCATTTTCTTTTCTCTTGCCTTAATTTTAAGTTGATTAAACTGCAAAAATCATCCTTGTGGTTTGTAGTTTGTGACACTAATCATTCCTAGCCGATACTAATGGGCACTAATTCTCCCGGTAGTGGTGAAAGTTCGGCCAAAATTCATCTCTAGAGAGATGATTTTTGCAAAAAACTTTTGCAAAAATTCCACCTATAAAGGATGATTTTTGCCCCAGACATTTGCACTTTAGGATGATTAATGCCAATAGTATCAGCTAGAGATGATTAGTGTCATAAGCTACAAACCACATGGATGATTTTTGAAGTTTACTCTTTTAAGTTAGTTTAGATTTGGTTTCAGTCACCTAGTTTATTTTTTAATACCAAAACCTATTGGCGCGATATCAGCATCCATTTACACTTAAAAACGTTCGATATCAACATTTACCACTCCTTTAGAACAACAACCCGGGAGATCAATACTTTCTAAGATACTTTTGTGTTTAGGTTCGTATAATCTTTCCATTTTTATAAATAATTTTTGGTGTCCTAAAACGACAACATCAAAATGGCGCCGTTGCCGGGGAGTTGGTGTACGATTTGCGTTAGTTGAGTCGAGTTAGTGCCTTAGATTTTTTATTAAAATAAAAAAAAGTTATTTTCAAAAAATAAAATATATTATTAAAAAAAATCTTCTTTATCCTCTTAAGTATTTAATTCTATCTCTTTTATCTTCCTATACCGTTTAATTCTTTATTTGCTATGTCTGTCTGGGAAACTATAAAAGAGCAAGTGGCAAAACTTGCTTGAAATGTAGAACAATTGCAAAGACGAAAATGTTACGCCCAATATAGTTGCTCATGTTGTGGGGGTCCCCAAAATGGTGGAAATTGTCCCGTTGTAGCATGGTAGGGTCGGGAAACGTGTTTGTCTATGACAAAAATCTTTATTCCTACAATGAAACACTCAACTTCTTTAACCAACCCTCACAACGCCAGATCAAGACATACTCGTGTGAGTTTTGTGGAGGTAGGTCTCACCACGGCTTTGATTGTCAAACATGGAACACGCTTGTCTATGAGCAAGTTTCGTGTAACAATCAAAATTTTGGTTTCAACCAATATCCATATAATTCTCCTAGTCCACCAGAACAGTTTTACTATTGTCAGGTCTGTGGAGGTCCCCACTATAGTTCTAATTGTCAAATTAGGAATCCGCGGTCTATGCGCCTAATCCTTATAACAATTATGACTTGCCTCATTTTGACCAACCTCCACAGTACGATATTGATCCATCGCCCCCTCAGGATTTAGATCTTAAAAAAACTATTGACGATATGCAATTACAATTAAATGAAATTATGGAGTTGATTATTAGAAGACAAATGCCTAATCCTCCAGTTAACCTTATAGATACTGAGGAGAGTGACGATGATACGGAGGTAATTTTTGACGAGGAGTAATTTTTAAGACAACAAAGTATCGCTCAAGTCATACCTCCGTCTCTGGTAGATACACCACCCTCGCCTAGAAAAAGAAATGCTATGGAGTTGATTATTAGAAGGCAAATTCCTACTAACTAACCTGACAGCAATGCTATGTTACTCAACGGTTTAGCTAAGAGATCAGTAAGCAAGATTTCATTTACAAAAATATGTCAATATGTTATATGATCAGATATTCAGAGAGCAGTGTCGTTATCCACCAGATTTCCAACACCATCACCATCACCATCACCATCACCATCCCCACCACCATCATCCAACCACGATACCATCGCTACGTACCAAACATACCCTAAACCAAAAACAAGCATATCTATGACTCTATGAGTGTTCATTTGTGTGTGTGTATATGTGTGTTTTTGGGCGTGAAGTGGTTTGTATACAAATCTTGTGTTTAAGCTTGAACCATACGAAATGATTAAATCTTCTTAAGTTTTTATGAAAAAATTGAAATAGTTTGATAATTTGAAGCGGATTTAGGTGGTGTTTGTTTTTCATAAAGAGCCTCTTAACAGCCTCTTAATCTGACCAATTAAGACGCGCTCACACATTTTGCTCATTAAGTGCGTTTGTTTTTTTTTCTTTCGTTCAGACGCGGTCAGAGGCTGAAACATCTTAACCAACTAGATGTGGATGGAGTGTCTTGATGCCTCTTAATACCTCTTCACTCTTTACTCTCTTTTTTTTCTTCTTTTTTTCTTTTGTTTTTTTTTTGTTTTTTCTCTCTTTGTTTTGTGAGATATTTTTTATTCTTCTTTTAATATTGATATTACGTTATAGAAAATTATTATTTTTTTGTTAAATATGTAATGTTCAAAATATTAATGATGATAATGTTTAAATAATGTTCAAAATACTATTTTTTTTGTGGCCCGTGTAATTTGCACCTGAGTTTAAATTTTTCACTAAAAAGTATTTTAATTGTTAATTGATAATGTTAAGTATACTATAAAATTTTATAATTCGTAATCTTTTGATTGTAAAGTTAATGACACATTTACACCCCTATTATTGAAAAGTGAACGAAATAGTAAATGTTTTAGAAATATACCCTTAACATTATTTAGGGAGGGATGTAATATGCTAGATATTTAACCTTTTAGGGATCATGGTTGCCAATAGTTTAAGAAAAGGATGATTAGTGCCAAATTATACAAACCACATGGATGATTGCAGTTTACTCTTATATTCATATATTCTGGTATTTAAAATGGATTATTGTTTAATGATAATATGATACTTAATCAAAGTTTAAGTGCTCGTATTGTCGATCAACAACGTGGTTCTAGTGTGGAATATAGACGATCTTGAAGACGAACACACACCTGCAGCTTACTTGATTTTCGAAAGAAAAACAAAGAACGAGCACAAGACAAATACACTTAACCAATGTTTAGATGAAGCTTGAAAGAATGACGTACCAATGCCTCACCCCCTCAATTCTATTTATAGGAGACGAAGGGATGTCTTCTAATCCCTAATGGACTAGGAAGTCACGACTTACAAAAGAAAAAGCATGCCTTAGCTGACTCTAACTAGGAAAACATAAGAACCGAACTAAAGACATAAGGCAATGACTTGCCATGCATACAAATTGACGTCGATGCCATTCTAATCCTATTTGACTACATATTAAGCTAACACTTTCATATAAACCGCTATACTATAACACTTTTATATAAATCATGGTTACAAAACTTAACGACCATTATATTTCCTCGCTTTCATAATCGTCCTTATAGTCTGACTCTCTACTAACTACTTTCACTCTTTTGAACTTTCTAATTCTCGTGTATTTGAACCTCAGAATGCAAATCGCTACCCTCATGGAATAATCATCAACAATTAATAAAAAAAGACGTCTTATTTGCAATGATTCCACTTGACATGGATCCCATTAGTTTAAATGAACATAGTTTATCACTCCCTGAGTAGTGTGCCTTCCTACATCGAAACTGACTCGATGTGACTTCACCATAACACAGTTCTCACAAAAATTGAGCTACACTAGACATTTCTAGCCAAACAGCTCTTGTTTTTCCATCACTTGTAATCCCTCATCTTTGATATGTCCTAGTCTTTTGTGCCAAAATTCTCCCTTCGGGGTTCCAGATAACACTACCCTCGAACCATTGATCATGTTGACTTTTCCCGACTACAATTTTACGGTATATCCCTCTTTTTCAACAGTTCCAGCGATATCCGGTTTCTTTTAAATTAAGGATTATACCCGACGTTACGTAATACAAAACTTTACCCATCTTTTAGTTGTACCTTTACCTTTCCAATACCTTTTTTATTGATCTTTCACTCTATGTTGTAACCCAACAGTACCCTTCTCCCATCACATTCTAAAAAATCAAAAAGTAAATATAGCATGGGTGTCACGTGGTATGAACCTCCTTAAACCATAATTTAATATACCAATGCATATGCACTCATTACCATCATCACCTCGATATTGTCATAGATAGAACCGCTGAAGCTTGGCTAATCGTCTTTCTTGACATAACATGTTTACTTCTTGCGTTTAATTTTTGGATAATTTCTCTTCAAGTGCTCCCCAGAAAAATATAGCACTTGACTCTTCCACCCCGAGACTTCGATCTTGACTTTTCCCTTGACATATGTGAATCCATGCGGTCATATATTCCCCTCACCTATGATATAACCCTTCACCATTATCCCTTTCGCCGTAGACCTTTCTTTGATTTCTTTTGAATCTAGTACGGCCCTCACGTCCTCCAAATTTAAAGCTTCTCATCCATAAATCAAGATATTCACAAAGAGTTCGTATGATGCTAGTAAATAAGTAAGTAACAACATAGCAAGGTCTTCGTCCTTGAATTTACCTCAATATTTGCTAAATCAAGAATGATTTTGTTAAACTTATCTATATGCTCGGACATCTTTCATCCAATCGACATATATAATTTGTACAATTTCTTCTTTAGGTACAACTTGTTTGCCAAAAACTTTGTCATGTACAAAGTCTCAAGCTTGGCCCAAATTCTCGTTGCAATCGTCTCCCCGATAACTTCTCTCTCAGATTATTCTTACCTAAACACAAAATCACGGCATTGTGAGCTTTCTTGTTCCGCTTTCACTATAGCTTCCATATCTGGAGTAAAAGCTCCAGACTTCACATCGATGTTGGATTAATAAAGCACGAATCCTGATCCTTTATAACCCGGTCAGTTCCATCAAATTTTTCGAAGTCAAACTTCACTCAAATGATCTTTATCACTTTATTAATTTGGTAAACCTTGTGAGAAACATTCGCAACAAAAAAATGAACAAAAATAATACCACATGCAACCTTTTGGACCAATCACGTGCAACCCTTCAAAATAGTATTTACCTATATTATTAAGAGTAAACTGCAAAAATCATCCATGTGGTTTGTTAAACGTGGCACTAATCATCTTTGTCAGAAACTATTGACAAAAATCGTCCTTGAGAGGTCAAATATGTGGCACTTTACACCCCTGGAGGGATGATTTTTGTAAAACTATTTGCAAAATTCATCCTCGATAAGAATGATTTTTACCTAACATTTGACTCACCAAGAATGATTTTTGCACAATATTTTTCTGACAGTGAAGGTTAATGCCCCTTTTAACAACCACAAGGATGATTTTTTCAGTTTACTCTATTATTAAAATCCCTTTGGAGACTTTCCTCCAAAAACTGATTAAGTAATACGAGTAACACATTAATTTATAACACATTTAAAGCTTCAATGGAAACCTGAAACCTCAAGAACCTTGCGTCAACTTTAAACCAAGAAAAGAAAAAACTTGATCGAAAACCTTGTTGTCTTGAACCTTGATCCTCTAACCGAAAAATCAAGAACCTGATAATGTTCTTTGTCGAAAAACCCGACAAAGCCTAAGCACACCAGCAACCTGCCCACAGGGCAGAGCTAAGGTGGGTACCCTGGTGTGCAAAGGGAACCTCCGAAGGAAATTTTGTTTTCATAGTGTATATCATTTGCCAAAAAAGCTTGATTTCTTTAAAATGAACCGGTCCCAAAATTAGTGTTAGATAGAACTTGTTACTTAATTAGTCAAATATATGAAATTTATAGTTTTAATGGAAAATCGTACATTCGACATTTTTTACTTTTATACTTCTAACTAAAAATTTTGTGCAACTGATGACTTAATGCTTTGGGTCCGCTCCTGCCTGCCCATCTTCTAAATCGAAAATCAACAAACCCTTTACTATCAACCCTAGTTGCTCTCGATGTGTTTTCATTCAATCAAACAATCAAAACTAAACAATAACCCTTTGTTGTCAGTGACCACAAATACCAAAAAAAAAAACTCGTTCATATTTCCAGACTAGACGCACGCAACCATACTTTTATACAACTATTTGGTATTCTCGAACAACAACCAGGTTCTTGAGCGGAAAAAGACTTTCTGATGTCGAAACACACAAGACCGCATCTATAAATGAGCATGGGTCTGGAACCGGTAGAACTGGAACCGGAACCGATGGATCAAAAAACCGAATTTTAAGAGAAAGTAAGAACCAAACAAAAAAAGAGAACCAAAAAAAAAATCAAATATATTTTCGTTCCGTTCCTGTTCTAGTTCCTTTTCGGTTCGTTGGGTCTTACCCGGATTAGAACCGATTTTCATGAAGAAAAAAAACCTCATGCACTAATGAGTTAACCTAATAAAAAGCACAATTTTTAAAAAATTTTTTAAGCAGTTGCAACCATTTATGTTAAAAGAAATAACTTTTAACAGCTAAAACATAATTTCAAATAAACAATCATTCTATAGTTCACAAGTTCAATAATTACATAATAATCCGAAAAACAAAACAAAATAACTTCAAATTTTGTCCAACAAAATTACTAGAACTGTTTATATTTCCACCGTTTGTTTCTTTTTATCTCTTTCGGTTAGTTTCTCTAACTTCCATATCTATCTCAATCTCATCGTCTTTAATAAGATCTTCAACATCATCCCAGTATTCTACTTTCAAACGATTTATAAGGGGTACAATGATCTTGGTATTTGCTCTTAATTTTAACAACATGCCACAACTTCTAACGCACAAGGATATGTTTAAGGTCATGAAGCAACTAGCATAATAAATACGAATGCAAATAAAAATCAAATATAAAACTTACCTCCATTGTTTTGATAATGATGATAGTTGTTTTATGTTTTAATGGATTAAAGCTTAGGGTTTAAGGTATTTAGCTATTTTTTAAAGTAAGCTACTAGGTTTTTTTGTGGTACGTATAATTTAAGTAAGGGAAAAATGACATAATTTTAGTATATTTGGGTATTAGGTTCCGAAACCGAGAACTGGTGGAACAGAACCGAACCGTCCCAAAAACCGAGAAATCTCAAACCCAAAAACCATAATCGGGAAACCTTACGGTTTCTGGTTTCCGGTTTCGATTCTTCGTTGGTTCCCCTTCCGGTCTGATTTAATTCCGTCCGGTTGTTTGGTTCTTTTGCTCATCCCTACCTGCATCTTACTTGATTGTCGACAGAAAAGTAAAGAATGAGTACAAGATAAATACACCTAATCGAACGTTTAGATTAAGCTTGAAAGAATGACTACCAATGCCTCACCCACTCACCTCTATTTATAGGAGATGAGGGGGTGCCTTCTGATTCCTAATGGACAACATAAGAACCGACCTAAAGACATAATAAGGCAATGACTTGCCATCCATGCAAACTTACGTCAATGCCATCCTAATCCTATTTGACTACATATCAAGCTAACACGAACTTTCTTATAAACCCCTAGACTATAAGCTAATGTTAAAGACTAACTTATATCGACTTATAAAGGAGTCACAGTTCTACTCGTTAAGATGCAATTTTAAAACCTATGCATGCTCGATGAAGACAGCTAAACAATGGATGGTGTAAATTATAAGCAAAGTTTTTTTTCTTTCAAATTCACATATTAATTAGAAGTGTGCTTCTTCCACAGTTCATAAGTATAAAATACCACAACAACGCACACTTGCTCACACTACAACAAACAACCAACTGGGCTAGCTCTGTTGGCCATCAAGGGTGTCCTTGGGGAGGTTATTACCACATGCGAGAGGTCTCAAGTTCGAGTCTCTATGTGGGGGTTTTCCTTCAAGGTGGGAATATGTGGGGTTCTGCCACATAGAAGCGTCGATTCGAGGCTCGCAATGACTACTTTCTGGGTATGTACTGTGGAATCGAATCACTAATTATTATTCGAGGCTGGCAGAGACTACCTTTTGGCCACAAACACTTTTTTCTTCACATTTAAAAAATGTGTAGATGTCTATATGTTACACAACATAATTCCCCGTAGGATATTTTGTATTATTCATCACAATATATAGAGATTAAAGAGAGAAACCCTAGCGGACCACAAGCCCACAAACCGGGCTTGGGCCAATTTATTCCTTAATACTCCCCCGCAGTCCGAGCGGCGAAATCACGAAAGCTCGGACCGGAGTAATAAACTAGAAAAAGAAAAAAACAAAACATTAACGTAATAAAAAACTGAACCGGCTCGTGACCGAAGCACGAACAACAATAAAGGAAATCGTGACCTTACACGATACTAAACTGTGTGACCTTGCACGATACTTAAACCTCGTGACCTTGCATTACCGTGACCTTGCACGACCGTAACCTTGCACGTTTAAAGGGAACTTGTGACCTTAGCACAAATCACCAACTCACAAAAAGTAAAAAAAAACAAAAAACTATAACTTTTTTTAACATAAAACTAAAGATATCTTTAGATTTGATCCATAAAAATTCCACTTCAAAGTAATCCAAACGTCTTCTCCCACCGTGTAAGTCGTGTAAAGAAAATCATCTACGTCTTTGTTTTCTTCATATATAGCATACATCATTGCAGTAGATATACAATAGACTTGTTAAAGAGTTACATGGACGTGCACGTTGACAAAAGTTGCTAGTGATGGATTGAAAAACCAAAACAGTAGGTAAAGTAAGAATAAATATGGTAGTATGATTTGACTTTTTTTGGGATGATTTTGTGGTGGATGACGGTAAGGGAAAACAATGAGGGCGGAACAATCAGGGTTAGGGTTTGATGGGGTGGTGTAAGGGAGGCAGCTCAACATAGCCACCTCGGTCTCACGATCAGACCTCTGATACCATGTTACACTACATAATTCCTCGTATCACAATATATAAAGATTAAAAGAGAGAAACCCTAGCAGACCACAAGCCCAAAAACCGGGCTTGGGCCAATTTATCCCTTAATACTATACACTTGTTTATAGTTATAAGCGTGTTATGCTAATAAGGTCGAAAATACAACCATTTAAAAGTGTTAAAAAATAATAATAACAATCAGTATAGAATCGAAATTATTGTTGTAGCTCGCAAAACACAAAAATGTCACCCTCCCTTTATCGAATTTTTGAATGGCTGAGCTTAGATTTTATACTTTTTTCGAATCTTATGTTTTTTTAACCGTTATACATATGGTGAAACTTTCCATGTACTCTCATTTTTAAGATTAAATTTATGCTGACAAAGTTTTGACTCACATGCATTTGTGATTTTACATGTAACGGTATCTTCACAATTTGAGAATCATCAAACTTGTTGAAATGGCGTGTCTAAGATTTACAACAAATTTTGATGAACTTCCCAATCTTAAAGGATTCATGCTTGATAACTGTAGGCTCTTAGAAGAGATTCATCCATCAATTGGTTATTCAAAAAGCCTTGAGTTCATAGAGATAGAAACTTGCTACAGTCTTAAAATATTTCCATCCATTACTTGGTCAACGAAACTCAACACTGTTAAAATCTTATATTGCCCCAATCTTGTTAAGGTCTCAAAGACCCAACAGGGTTCTCCGGATATGATTCAGAGAGAACTTTCACCATATAGTAGGTATCCTACAAACTTAGAGATACAACAGGTTCATATAGATGTGATTGAGAGAGACGTACTGTTACCTCATAAACAATATCCTACAAAGCCAAGAAAGCGGTTTGGATTTAGAATGTGTTGTTGTAACGATTTTGGTAGTGACACAGAACTTAATACACAACCACATAAGTTGGAGGATCTTCGTTTACCTTACTATAACATCAATCACATAGGGTTACAATTGAGTCACATAGGCTTACGAAAGTTGTATCTTAACCACTGTGACTTGAGAAATGCCGACATTAAATCTGCTGTTGGGGTGTTGCCCAACTTACAAGAACTTGATCTATCAGGAAACATGTTTTCAGAAGTAAAAACTTCCGGCGCTTGAACCTTCCTCGACTCAAATGGCTTAACGTGTCATACTGCTATTAAAAAAAAAAAACCAAAATCGGGCTAGCCCAAAATGGAAGCCCGTTACTGTAACACTGTGGCCCACTGTCAAAACGACAGTGGATTTGTCACTCAATGTGTAATATATTAATTGGCAAGCATTTTATGAATAGATGTTAACATTCAAAGCTTTAAAACACAAATTTGTGCAAAAAATTTAAGTAGAAGACAGTACTATGCAGCATAAATTGATTGTTTGTCATACAATCAGACCAGGTAAACAACAGCAAAAATGTCTGATCAAATAAATGAGCACAGGTGACCAAACAATCAAGAACAAAATAAAATAAGTCAAAAGATTAATGTAAACAGCTTTCTCTTAACTAGATCATGTCACAACCTAACATAAACTCTTCTAACTAATCTAATGTTATGAAAAACCCGAAGACCTGGGTTACAACTTAAGAACAGATCAAACTAAATAAACATTCGACTACATTAACATGTAATAATTTTATGTTTTAAGCACTTAGGATCGGATATAAAATCCTATCTTTCGCAATGGGTGACTCGGAGCAAGTAACCTTTCATATCCGAGATAAACTCCAAGTATTCAGTTGTCCGCATAATACTCTCACTCGGCCGTCTGTCAAAATCTTCAACTTCAAACTTGATATCCCGAAAGGGTGGACATCGACTCACCAGTTCCTCCTGAAACATTGAGAGAATACGAACAATACCCTTGCAAACCTTGAGCGACTTTACACTATAGACTTTACTAAAAAACATCATAAGATCATCAAACATTCTCTTTTCATCATATCTTTTACTACAACCTGCAAAAGCAACTACCACCGAGTCAAGATTAGGCAGACCATCACATGTTTTCAACTTTGGGAACCTAAAACCTTTATACTCAAACAGTTTTAGTTTTGGGGTAATAAGCTCGATACAATCAATATCCTTTTCGTAAGGGAGAATACTTAATTCTGAAAGTTGTTTTGCGTGTACTTTTAAGGTTTTACTATTTGTGTTAAGCTGACAACCGACTAATGTCAGCTTATTCAACATGGGGAAGCCCGAGAATGGATCTTGTTCAGTTATAACCGCTAACTTAAGATATAAATCAGTCAGGTTCCTGAATGATCTTGACAGTGGTCCTAAACACGAGCAACGAACATTATTCTCATCACTTTGTAGTCTCAAACTTATCAAGGAATCAACGAAACCATGTAACACAACGGGCCATTCACGGCCTTCAACACCGTCAACCCATAAATCTAAATGCTTAACATTGTGAGAAAACGCGTAATCTATGACTTTTTTTAGAATCATGGCACGCGACACTTTATCACGTTTATATATTAACGTGTCCAAGTCCATTATTTCACGTTGCGAATAAAGTACCTTCTCCACAAACTTATCAAATTTACTAAAGTGGTTTTCAAAATCATAGGAATTGAGTCTAAGAATGGGGACCGACTTCCACAATGAGAACCATGATTTCGATAGAACAGATGTTTGAACGACGTATTTAGCGTCGAGAGTAGACAGAATGCGAAGTTGTAGTGATTCAGGCAAGTTCGTAAGCCTGTCCGCCATCTTTGGGTTGGTTTTGGTATGACGGATTTTTTTTGTTTTTTTTGATGTTAGTATCATTTTCTTGATGATGTTGTTGGGTTTTACGATCTAATAACAAGGATAGAAGATGTATACCTTTTAGCACGAAACGATACACCGCTTAAGGTAACCGTTAACACCGTCTTCTATATACACGTATGTATAACACCACGCGTAACCACGGGAATCAAAGTATGATTCCTCTAAGCTTCCACACACTATACGTTCTTAGCAAACAACAAAGTATGCTAGTACTAGTAGTGTTTAACCAAACGATCACCGTAGATTGACTATCAACTAAACCGAGTGAACCTTCGTGTTCTTGAGGTTCAAACTACAACCAAACGGACACCCTTGTGGGTTCTTTGTCAATCGCACCAAGGAAGAACAAGAAAAACGAAACCCCTAGGGTTTTTAGGATCGGTCGAGCAAGAGAAGAGAGCAAGAGGAATTAGGGTTTTGATATTCTCAAGTGTTATATGAATAATGAACCCAAGACCCTCTTTATATAGGCTAAGCTCTTCCACCTCCACCGACTAGGAAAAGGAAGGGGCAAATCGCACCCTTCCTTTATTCGGTATTTACTTATTAGTCCTTAATGTTTAACTATTAAACATTTAACTAATATATTAATTGATCGTTTATTAAAACACTAATTAAACGTTGTTTACGTATTAACGTGTGCGTCCCCTTAGGCTCGAATAAATAATTTGGACATATATTATTTACGATGGACATATTCCAACAGCTCCCACTTGGACATGTAAATAATACAATAACATTGGTAAACGTCTAGCAACACGCCAATGCTCCCGAAATATTCTAGTATTGTTTCACAGGGCATGAACAAATGATTTATGAATTTACAATCCCTTTGTTTCTGATACCGTTGTTAAATTGGATATTGTTAGGAATAATTATAGAAGAGTTAGTACTCTCAGTATAAAGATGTTAATACTGATAGTTAATATTAGTAATGTTAGAAGAATTATCAGAATTAGTACTAGTAGTATATTATAGTTAATATCGGTAGTGTATTAGTTAATTCTGGTAGAACAGAATTCTAGTTAGAGTTAGAGATATGCATGAGATATCTTAAGAAAAGATATACATGATCTCTATACACATTTTGTAAAGCCCATTAGGGTTTCCTTGGTGTATAAAAGGAACCCTAGGCATAGTTAGTAAATATAGAAAAACACAGATCAATAGAGATCAATTAGCAATCATAGTTTTTGTAATCTGTAACCTAGGTAGATTTAAGGTTTAATATAAAGTTTTATTGTGTTACTTGATATTGTTCTTCTTAACATTGTTGATTAGTTCTCGCATAATCAATAGTGTTTCAATCAGTGTTCCATTATTGTTGCTTTGGATTTATCTAAAGTAACAAACCCTTTACAAGCTAAAGGTTCAAGATCCATTCAGTAAGGGATCCAACAAGTAAAGATTACAGGCTTATTGATTTGCAGCTTAGTATGTGTGGTGACATGTTCAAGGATTCTAATTCTTATCTTAAGTCATGAGGAAGCATTGAGGACTTTGTTTCATTCAGAGAGATGATTACATCTTAACTTCAGGGGAAGCTTTGACTTTATGATGAAGTTCGTACGAGACTTTGTTTGTTTTGTTATCATTAAATAGGGGAAGATTGTTAGGATTCTTGATTTGATGAGACCAAGTGAATAAAAGAATGAAACAAGATGGAAACAAGAAGGACCAAAATTGTCATCATGAAGATCTACAAGATGTAGAAGAAAATAAAAATTTGGTCAAAGTAAGATAAGAATTAATATTAACGAGAAGATAATGTTGAATAATTAATTGATTCTCTCATTAAAATATTAATTAGTTTCCTTCCAACAGGGTTCTCCGGATATGATTCGGAGTCTAATGAACCAACCGTACCTATTGGTCCTGTTTCACCAACATATGTAGGATATGTTTCTTTTAAGAGTAAACTACACCGTTCGTCCTTGTGGTTTGCGTTGACCGCAGCCGTTCGTTCCTTGACCAAAAAAATTGCACCGTTCGACCTTAAGTGGAAAACGTTTTCTGTCGTTGGTCCCTCACTTTAACGGCCCTCACCAACCTTCGTTAAATCTCTCATGTGCCATGCACATGAGGGTATAATCGTCAATTGACCTACTACTCCATCTTTTCTTTAGAATATTAAATAATAAATAATAAAAATAAAAAATCCAAACAACCTTTCACCTACATTCACTCCACATACCACTTACTGTAATCTCATCCATTTTACTTTTCTCTAACTGCAACAATCATATCATCATCTTAATACTAAAACACCTCAATTTCATTCAACTCAATGTTCATCAAACCCAATTTATAAGCCCTACAAAAACGTCATTTTCCTAAAAGCCTTAACATCAAACTAAAATATATAGAGCAGCGGCGGTTGACGGGTGTAAGTGATGGGCGACGGTGGTGGATCGGTGGCGGGTATGGGTGGAGGTTGCAGGTATACGTGGGGTTGACGGGTGTAAGTGATGGGTGTAGGTGGTGGTCACGGTTGTGGTTTGACTTTCCTCTTTATCTCTTTGAAAAAAAACCCACCTTGAAACATCCGTCGATCACCAGCGCATCACCACCACTACTCCTACCACCACCATCATTGTCATCTCGTAACCCCCGTTACCACTACTACAATCATTATCATTTCCTCACCAAATCACCAAACCCACATTAAAAAAACGAAAGGGTGTTTGGTTTTAGAAGGCACCTAACCTCGATCCAAACCAAACCCAAAAGCTCAAATATAGATCTAAAATTAATAGAGTTAAACAGTTTTTGTTTTGTTAGTGTAATTTCCAAAGTGGATGGAAGGATGTTGGTATAATACACCAAATGAAATAAGAACTCTAAATTGTTTTGTTTTGAAAGTGGTATCAAAGTCTAGGTGGGAGATGTTGGGATTTATGTTTCGTTTGTTTTTTTTCATCTAATTTAATTATTCATAAATATAAAAATAAGTGTAAATGACTAAATGAGTGATAACTGATAACGTGTTTGAGATTTTAAGAGAGAGAGGATTAAAGAGAAGCAGAATGATTGATTGTATGTATGAATGTGTATTGGAAGAGAAAGTAAAAGTAAGAAGAGAGGATGAGAGAATCATGATGTGATGAATGTGTGTTAAAAGTGTAGGAGATTTTAAAGACAGTTTGGTGACGAGGAGAAGAAGATGGTGATGGTGACAAGATGAGAATGATGGTGTTGATGGTAGTAGCGGTGGCGATAAGGTGGTGGTTGTGGTGGTAGTAGGGTTTTAAAGATGGTGGGTGGTTAGGATGGGAAAGAAGATGAAGTTAGAAATAAAGAGGAAAAGACCAAAATAACCTCACCTAATTCGCACATGTGTACACATAACAAGTGTTAGTGGGCCCAGTTAAAGTGAGGGACCAACGACAGAAAACGTTTCCCATTAAATCGAAACGGTGCAATTTTTTTTGGTCCAAGGACGAATGGCTGCGGTTTCAACGCAAACCACAGACGAGGTTGTAGTTACTCTTCCTTTAATTTGTTAAAGAGGCACACCCCACACACTTTGAAGCACTTAAGGAGCAAAACTAAAGATTAATTGAAGACTCGGAGGTTTAATTAATGCCCAACATCTATATAAGTTGGAGTCTTGAGAAAAATGAGAAAAACCCAAAAGTTCAAGATCAGAAGTCACATATTCACACGTACTCGATATGCAAACATTTGCCAGCCCAAGTCCTACTTGAATGTCTAGCCCATGAAGTGAGTTAAGGGCTGACGTCACAAAAGAAATTGTGATAGGAATATTATATATATATATATATATATATATATATATTGGGACTTTCTTTTCAGAACCATTCTTAGTGCGAGAACTGACAGAACCACCAAAAACATGCATGCACGTCTTTTAAAAATAAAAAAAATACATGAAAATCATCAATAATAGTAAGAATTCAACTATGTTTCTTCTTCTTTCACAAAAACCTTACACACTACCGCAATATTGTTGTTGCACGCCTTATAAAAACATACATGCACACCTTCAAAAAAAAAATTTGTATTTGGAAAAAAGAGCCAAAAAGATATGAATTTAAGAAGACGATAAACAAATTTTTTTTACGAAACGTACCCTCAACTTTTAACTATTTATGATTTTTTTTATGTAATAAACATTATTTATTAAATATACAACACATATCTACCTATTAAAAACCACCCGTGTAAAGATTTTCGAATTGCAAACAAAATGAGCCCAATATTGTAACGCCCCTGACATACGTACGCTTTTATAAAAAAATGAAAAAAGAGCTTCAAAAAACACCCTAAGCTGTCTAATAATTTTAAAATAAACCCACGACTTGGCGTGGACCGAACTTCTAAGTCGTTATCGCACGAAGTTACTAGTGATGACAACCGTATTTCAATTTTTAATATATCGTATTTCAATTTTAACTTCTATTGTGTTAATTAAAACCAAAAAAAGGTACCAACGGCATATTATTGATTTTTTTGTTGGAGAAGTGTTTTAGTTATTGGGGTGTTATCAGAAGGATGATGAGGTGACGATGACATGAAGTACCAACGACATACCGTTGGTACCCACTATACATAGCTCTCTTACTATCTTTCGATACCTAAATGAGTTCTATATTGATGGTAACGTGTTAGATTCTTTGTTTGTATGGACGTATGTAAGAAAATTTGTGTTTGAGGTAGCGTATGCACTTACCTTGTGGCATTTTTAAACACTCGTATATGATTCAGTATTGATATTATGAAAGAAAGTTGTTTTGGATAAGAGCGCTAGGTGTCCTCGGTACGAATAATGTGTTGTAGGTACTTCATGTCAGCGCCAACTCAACATCCAACCAATAACACGCCAATAATTAAAACACCCTCCCAGCAAAAAACCAACGGCATGCCGTTCGTCCCTCCCCCCTCTCCCCCTTTTATTTCTTTTTTTTTTGTTTTAATTTAAAACAAACACAATTTATTCCACTAAAAATAAAATTACAAAACGTAAAATAAAATAAGATAGTTCGATAAAAATAAAAGTGCAATACGTAAAATAAAATACGATATTTCGCAAAAATAAAAGTACAATAAATAAAGAAAATACCATTGGACTAAAAAAAGGTTTTTAAGTTAATGTAGTATAAATAGACTAACAATGTAATAAATGGACTAGTAATGTAACATAAATAACAAAAGGAATAAAAATGGACACAATGTAATATATGTTACAAGAGGGTTACAAATGAAAAAAACTAAAAAACAAACATCATCTTCTTCCAAGAGTTGGCGCCAAAACCTGCAAAATAAAAAAAACGCAGGTTAATTGTTTTATAACACCAACAAACAAATGCAAACACAACCACAAATATAAACACAAAACCTCACACAAAAACGACAAAAAACACAATACCCACTTGAAAAAAAAAATACGAATAACATTTCGCGGTTGGGCTGGCGGTGTGCCAAGGGCGAGTTAGGCAGTGTCCTACAAAGCCGCCGTTGGTCCCAAAATTTGTCTATGGCAGGAGTTTAACACTGAACACCGAGCTCTCTAAGTATTTTGTTTTGGTATGTTCACACGTAATGCTTAATTTTAATGTGGAATTAAACATGTGCCAATTGACAATCTCGTTAAATTAGCCAAATCATTTAAAAGCTGTTGCATCATAAATAAAAGAGCTGATGACTTCTTAGTCACTTGTTTAGGAAATGGTTCTAACAACCACAACCTCAAAAGTCATGATATATATAATAATTATTTTCATATTATAATGTTTTATGTATATATCTGAGGGTTAATTGTACAGGATAATAATGTTGCGTGATGGGTTGATTGTGGTGCTACTACTCATGTATGAAAGAAAAGATATTGGTTGAAGACTTACGAATCGTTGAATGATGGATTAATTCTTCATATCAAATGAGTCAACAGCTCTTGTGCATGGACATGGAAGTGTGGATTTATGTTTTAGTTCTAAAAACGTTGTTTTTTATTTACTCGTTTGCATGTACCACAAATTAGAAAGAACTTAGTTTTAAATAGTGTTTTGACTAATTGTGGCTATAAACAAGTTATTGAATCTGACAAGTTTGTTTTGTCAAAACGTGAAATGCTTGTTGGTTTTGGTTACATGTGCACCAAATGTTTAGACTTTATATTAATCATGATACTGCTTGTGCTTTTGTGCCTCCTTCTCATAAGAGTGATTCAACTCTTTGACATGTTATAGTAGTTTATGTACACTTTAAAATAATGCAAGGTATGTCAAAAGATGGACTTATACGAGCCTTTGATATATGTTAATACAAACAATGTCGAAAACCGTTATCTATTTTTTACGATTTCTTTACAATTTGATAATAACAAAATATAAAAACGCCTTACATAAAACTTTACGTAAACAAGTTTTTAGTCGTAAAATTATATTTCGACACGACATGACTTAAGATATGAATAATGATAATTAAACTAGTTCACGTAATGATCAAAGATATATTTTCATACACTTTATCATTTTAAATAAATGAAAAATGTCAAATTAAATTCAAATTTTGAATTCAACCTTGTAGATGAAAATATTTTGGCAAGATTTGCAAGCAACTACAAAAAGACAAAAAAAAATTGTCCCAAGTACGAACGGTTTCTTTCAAGGTTGGATGGTATCCTTGTCAATAAGGAAACCGTTACACCGTGGAGGAGCGAGTTCGGATTATCTTGTCTATAAATAGAAGCTCATTTCTCACACTAAAAACCACCTCTTTTCATTATCTTCTCTGCACATTTTGAGTATCATAAATTCACCTTTCTTTGATCATTACACTTGTTTAATCTCATTTAAAGTGATCAAGTCAAGAACTCAAGATATCGTAAAGATACGAGTTGTTATTGTCTAATTATAGTTGTTGTAATGTTTGTTACAATCTTTGTGTAGATCTAGTTCATAACCACCATACATATTAGTTAGTTAGATCGGGTTACTATTTTAGTCCTGATAACACATTAGTGTGCTGTTTAGTATTTTAGTCATGAAAATAAGTGAGTGAGTGGGTTAATACTTTAGTCCTTAAAATACTTGTGTGTACGGGTAATTATTTTAGTCCATAAAATACGAGTGTGAAAGGTTTGGTTCTATCCTGAGGGGGAATTCGATAATTAGCTTAGTATCAGAAAGTATTATAAGCGACGTTTTACGGTTTTCTCCGCCTGAAAGGAGCATGTTGATATAGTGCATTAAACTCCTCTGTTGGATACTCAGGGAGTGAAGTAGTGCGAAGTCGAGCTTCATAGCCTAACCATTATAAATCCTTGTGTCTCTGTTTGATCTTTCCATATCTTACTTATCATGATTGATTGATCTCATATACACTCGAATCTAAAGTTTTGAAACTATTAATTTTAAATGGTAAATTATTCAACCCCCCCTCCTTCTAGTTTCCACAATTGGTATAAGGAGCTTGGTCACCCAAAATTTTAAAATATATTATAATTTAAAGCTAGAATCGATCTATGAATTTTGATAAATATCTAGAAGGGAAATCTATGCAAAGACCATCACTTCTTGAAAGCGACGATTTTAAATATTGAAAAAAATAGATTCGAGACATATGTGAAATCAAAAGATCTAGATCTTTGACATGTTATCACTGAGGGTGATTTTAAACCTATTCAAAAGAATTCAGAAACTAATAAAGATGAAAAAAAAATTCTTATGAAAAGCAAAACGATGATCTTAAAAAAGGATTAGCTAAAAACAATGAAGCTAAACTAGCACTTTATAACACTTTGCCTAAATAGGAATACGAAAGAACTTTCATGTGTAAAACGGCCAAAGAAATTTGGAAATCTTTATTAATCACCTATAACGATAATAGTCAAGTCAAATATAATAAGATTGATCTTTTTGTTTAACAATATGAACACTTTTCTATTCCGGAAGAAAAATCTATTAATAGTGGCTTTGTTAAATTTAACACTATAGTTACTAGCCTTAAAACACTTGACAAAAAAATTTCAAGTAAGAATTATGTGAGGAAATTCTGGGGAGCTTTTCATCCTAAATGGAGGGGAAAAGGTTACCGCGATAGAAGAATCAAAAGACTTGTTATCACTTTATCTAGACGAACTCATCGGTAATCTCAAAGTCCATGAGATGAGATGATAATAAAGTAAGACTCCGAATTAGTTAAAGGCAAAAGAGAGAAAATAAAGAATTTTGTCTTGAAGGCTAAAAAGATGTTTAGTGATGACGAGACTTCGATGTCCGTAAGTGAGGACGTAGAATGCGCTATGACGGTAACAGATCTTAAGAAGTTCTTTAGGAGAAGATGAAGTTTCGTTAGGAAATCCCGTGATGAAAAGAAATCATTCCAAAAGTATCAGGATGATAAGCAAGAACAAAAATGATTTAGATGCGGATAACCAATTCACCTCATCAGAGAGTGTCCAAAACCTCCTATAAATAAGGACCAAAGAGCCTTTGTAGGATGTGTTAGGATGTTTCTCCTTGCCCTCATCATAATATTTTAGCAACCCGTTTATTTCATCTTTATGTTGAAAGATGGAGAGCCTCATACACATGATCCAACATGGCAATAATAAACGGGAAGAGGAAGCAAATTTTATATCATGAAATTAGAAATCTCAACGATACAGTAGAAATATACACAGAGCCAATAGCTGTTAATGATACTTGGAGGAGATGTTGTCAATGGAGACCAGCCCTTCCCAAATGATACAAACAACACGAATTGATGGTAATTGCATCAGTTCCTCAACGATACAAGATTTCTCTTTAAAGGTCATCACTTGTTGGTCCATCGTATTATATTACTAGTCAATTAATTCATGTTTATATACTACTCGATCATACTAGATTGTGTCAAACCAACTAGAGAAATTTTGGACTATTAGAAGGGACTAACTTAATCTAGAGTTGGATCTTTTGAAAAAGAATATCAAATGTATAGAGCTCGAACTTGAAAAATTTCCTCATTGTGGAAGAAAGCCTATAAATGTGCTTATAAACATGGAGAGCAACAAAATGAGGTGGTATATTGTCTTCCCTAAACTAGTTCTCATTTGTAACATATCTAGTTGTTAATAAATATTTAGGAATAATTTCACGGAAATGTATCTAACTTCTCATTTTTATAGTTATGTGTAACTAAGTATTTATTTCTTTCTAGATCTATGTAGCATACTTATAAATTTCTACCTTTTTGGAGTATCGTATGACTAGTTTAATTTTGTGTATGATTTGTCCGATTTACTGGTCTTCCGGTTGAATTTAAGTGTATAAATTAAGGGTAAAATCGTTAAATAATACACACAAACTTATCACACGATACATTAAGAATTGATCTTAAAAAAGTGAAGTTACATACACTTTCATGCAATTAGCCCTAATAAATATTTATGATAACCATGTTAACTAATTTTTCATGTATATATTCAGAAATCAAGTTATACCGAGTACCAATCAGTCATGACATATGTGAAAGAGCTAGCACAAAGAGGGGATACTCATAAACTAATGAAAGTTTGTCATAGGTAGCTTTTTGAAGGTTTGCAGCAAATTCTAAGTTTTAATCACCAAATTAAATAAGCTTTTACATGTATGTTGTTTAGTGCTTTTCATTGTAATTCCGCTAAATATTACTATGCTTTTGATTGATTGTTCCTTGTTCTCTTTTGAAAATCAAACATGATTTTATTATTAGGTGAGCATTGCAACAAGTGCAAATAACACATAGCTAATGAGACATTGCAACAAATAATAGTACTATAGCGAACGTTTTAATTATACGTTCACACATTATTAATTTGAAATTTAAGTATTGATGATGTTAGGTTTATTTTACTAATTGAAACGGATCAAATTGCAAATTTGAAGTGTTGCAGGATGAACATGAGAAGAGGAATCTGATGTTGAACAGTTTGATTGTTACCATTTGACAATTGTTGTAACTTCATCTTTTATGTACTACTACAACATAAGGATAATATAAGTAGGTCTTGCATGTGTGGATAATCATTCTTGATAAAGTTTAAGTTATCCTGAATAAGGTAGCTAATAAGGACTATTTTCAGAAGTGATTTTGAAGCATATGACATGGCACTTGTAGTCAATAAAGAATTTGTTCTTTTAATAGTTGAAATATGATGCCACTGGGCCCCTCGTAGGGTTAATCAGATGTATGTGTGGCCGCACCCAAAAACTCAGGTAGATATGTCTCAATGATTTTTGGTAATCTAGATTAATCATATATACGAAAAACAGAATCGTTAAATAATGGAATGACTTTGATCCATATCCATTTTTAACACGTTATCAGAAACAAAAACAAAAGGATTGTAAATAATTAAATCATTTAACTATGATTTTACGAAAGTACACTCATGTATTTCTGGAAGCATTGGCGTGTTGCTAGACGCTTACCAATGTTATTATATTATTTGAGACATGTCCAAGTGGGAGCTGTTGGGATGTGTACATATATCAAATAATATATGTCCGAGAAATTACGTGAGCCTATGGGGGCACACGCGTTTACACAGAGGATACGTTTATTAATGTAATTAATATATTTATTGTATATTAATTATATTAATATGTTTCACGAAATAATTAAACGGTCTTTAATTATAACGTTAGACGTTAGATTTAATTAATAAATATTAACAAGTGAAGGACTTGTTAGTACGAAAACCAAACCCGTGGGGTGTTTGTTGTGACGAGTCAAACTAGAGAAAGAAGGAAGGGATCGAGTGTCGTTTATTGTAAACTTAAGGAGGTGTCCTATTATGACTTGGAGACCGTGTCATTAGACTATATATATTGACATCTTGATGTCATTATGATAATATACCAAAACACATGCGATATACTTTTTCTTAAAGTCATGCGACACAAATAAAGTGTCAGATTCATATGCATGCTATTATCATGCCCTACATATATGCATGTGAGTATATTCATGCTATTGTCATGTTCTTACGCATGCAATATATTGTGTATATGAACGACTGATACAAAGATCGATTAATAAATCCCAAGTGGTATTCGATCATGTGACACCTAGAATTAAAACAAGAACATCGTGTTGAGTTGTTTTAATCGTGAAGCAAGTACTAGCATCCTAGCGTATCTCGGTGACGTGTAGTGTGTGCATTGTGAAAGGGATTAGGAAAAGCCAAAAAGATTATTTCCCCATACTAATATGGACATATAAAAAAGATTATTAACAGGACCTTGACCTTTTCTAAACTTTCAGTTCGTAATCAAGTTATTATTAACCACCTCTCTTAGTTGATAAGACGGCTAAAAATTAAAGTATGTATTGTGTATTAAAATAGTTTAGATGAACATATGTTTACAACTTTCATGAATCTAAAACTCGACAACCTACCAACTACATGAGAATAAGAGATCATGGGAGATATAGTATGTATAAGGAACATGTTGTCGATGGGGTCAAATTGATAAATTAAAAACTGTTAAATAAGGTGAAGATTGCAATTTTGTGTAAGAATGTTTGTGACACATCGTAAAATTTATATTTCTCTTTTTCATTAAGTAAGATTATGTACCGCGAAATTTGTAAAATTTACCGTTAATCTCAAAAGAAAGTTATTCTATGAAAGGCATGCATTAACTACTTTATATTTGGTGAAGCTTGCATTGTTGCTTAGAATTTGTTTTCACCTTTCCCCCTTTAAGCCTTGCCTTTAACACAATGAAGGTAATTTTTACCATATCCATATCATTGTCTTGACTAATGCCAGCATAAAGCAGTAAATCATATAATGCCTTGAGTTCTCAAAAGAGTCTTCCCCAATTAGAGAACCAAAAGACTCTCACTAGGTTTTCTGCTAAAGTACCTAGATCGCCACATCCATCATATAGCATGATATTGCGCGAGTCTTAAGGCCGAGATAAAACAAGAATAGAGTAACATGACAACTTAATTAACATTTAATTTTTAATCTATTCTTCTTTTTATCAAATAACATTTGTGTTGATTCTAGGTGTTTATTCATTATTTATGGCAAATATTGCATACAATTGCCATAATTTTCCAATAAAACAATAAATAAACTAGATTTCATGCAGCCCTAGCGTGTTTAAATATGTGTGTAACCCATAAAACACTAAACAAGTTAACTCGTGATGCCACTGTTAGGATTTTATAAACTGTTAACCATTAACACTACGAGTACGCAACGGATATGGACCAAGTAAGGTGCATATGATTAACACACAATAAATAAACAAATGGTAATATAGAAAACTAACCCTTGAAGATCAACTGCAAATGTAATGGGCGATTAAGGGGGATGAGAACTCTCGATACTTTCATGGGGTCTTGAATAAAAAAAGAAGTCAATCTAACATTCGAGGTATTATGGTTGATGGTAAGTGGCAAGATAATCCGAAAGTTGTTAAATCTGAATTTTTTCTTCATTTTCGGAAAAGATTTAAAAAACCTTCTGCTAATCGAATTCTTATTGATATGAATTTTCCGAAGACTATCTCTATCGATCCTCAAACTGAATTAGAAGGCGTGGTGTCTAAAGAGGAAGTAAAGAAGGCGGTGTGGGATTGTGGTTCCGACAAATCTCCTGGACCGGATGGATTTTCGTTTGGCTTTTATAGAAAATTTTGGACATGTATTGAAAATGATGTGTTTGCGGCGGTTAATTATTTCTTTACCTTCGGTGACATTCCCAAGGGATGTAATGCTTGTTTCATAGCCTTAATCCCGAAAGTTCATGACGCTAATTTGGTTAAAGACTTTAGACCAATTAGTCTTATTGGAAGCATTTACAAAATCATAGCTAAGATCTTGGCCAATCGTCTTGTGGGAGTTTTGGGTGATATTGTTAATGAAGTTCAATCCGCTTTTATTTCAGATAGACAAATCTTAGATGGGCCATTCATTCTTAATGAGGTCATTCAATGGTGTAAGTCCAAGAAAAAGCAATCCTTAATCTTCAAGGTTGATTTCGAAAAGGCTTATGATTCGGTTCGTTGGGATTTCTTGGATGATGTTCTAAAAAAGTTCGGTTTTGGCAATAAGTGGTGCGATTGGATCCAAAAGTGTTTAAGATCTTCGAGGGGTTCCATCATCATAAACGGGAGTCCTACGGAAGAATTTCAATTCTTCAAAGGGCTTAAGCAAGGTGACCCTTTATCTCCGTTCCTTTTTATTTTAATTATGGAGAGCCTACATTTATCATTTCAAAGTGTTGTGGACGTCGGTTTATTCAAAGGAATTCATCTAAGTCCTTTGGTGAATCTTTCTCATATGTTCTATGCGGACGATGCGATGTTTGTGGGTCAATGGTGTGATGATAATATTAATACTCTTGTTCATGTTTTGGAATGCTTCTTTCGAGCTTCGGGATTACGTATCAATATGTCTAAAAGCAAGATTATGGGGGTTAATGTTGGAGATGATAAGATCAAAGTAGCGGCTTCAAAACTCGGTTGTCTAATTCTTAATACGCCGTTTACTTACTTAGGTACAAAAGTGGGAGGCAACATGTCCCGTGTACAAGCTTGGACGGAAATTATTGATAAGGTGAAATCTCGCTTATCCAATTGGAAATTAAAGTCCCTTTCAATTGGAGGTAGGCTTACTTTACTTAAATCGGTCTTAGGTTCGATACCGATATTTCACATGTCTATCTTTAAAGTCCCTTTAACGGTGCTTCGTTCGCTTGAATCTATCCGATGCCAGTTTTTTAATGGACATGAGCTCAAAAGTAACAAATCTTCTTGGGTTAAATGGAACAGTGTGTTGGCGGCCAAAGAAAAAGGTGGTCTTGGAGTTTCAAGCCTTTTTGCTCTTAACAGAGCCTTATTGATGAAATGGTTCTGGAGATTTTATTCCCATAATGATTCTTTATGGTCTAGAGTAATTAAGGCTATTTACGGAGTTGATGGTGAGGTAAATAAAGTCTCTAAATATGCTAGCAGGTCCTTGCTGGAGGGATATTATTATTGAAGCTCAGGGATAGTTGAAAGATCAAGGTAATTAACATGCGTGATTTTATGGAATATTAAAGTGGGCAATGGCGAAACTACGAAATTCTGGGACGATATTTGGATTGGCAGCAAGCCTTTGAAGCTCTTATTTCCCCGTATTTATGCTCTTGATAATATTAAAGATGCGACAATCTGTATGAAGCTTAATGAGCCCAGCCTTGATAATAACTTCCGTCGAAGCATTAGAGGAGGAATCGAGCAGTCTCAGTTCAAGGAGCTTACGGACCTGCTCATTCCGATCGTGCTTAATCCGTGTCCTGATAGATGGTTCTGGTCTTTAGAGGGATCGGGGGAGTTTTCTGTCGCTTCTATTCGGAGATTTATTGATGATCAACGTCTCTTGACGGTGGATTCTAAAACTCTTTGGATTAAAAGTGTCCCGATTAAGGTGAATATTCTAGCTTGGAAAATCAAATTGGAAGCGATACTACGAGATTCAATATTTTCGCGTAGATGTTTTATTGAGATCGATTCTATCCTTTGTCCATTTGTGATAGGGGGTTTGATCTACGTGACATATATTTTTTAGTTGTTGTTTAGTTAGAAAAAATTGCGCGCCAAAATCTGTTCTTGGTGGTGTAGCGTATATTCGGACGTTAACTCTACACTGAACTGGATCAACTGGATGGCACCTCTTTAAGTCTTAGTCTAAAGTTAAGATGATGATCCAAGGTGTCTTTTTTGTGGTTTGGTGGCTTGTGTGTCTTATCGAAACAAACTTCTATTGAGGCAAGAAGAAAACCTTCAAAGGCGATTATTTTTGATTGATGTTGTTTCAATATCTTTTTATTGTGTAAGTTAGATGTATAATTGCATCGTTCAGTTGGGATGATTGGCTTAAAAACCCTTCTTTGATTTCTCTGTAATTCTAGCTCCTTGCTAGTTTCTTAATAAAATCCGCTGTTAAAAAAAAGGATGGTGGTATCTTCCTTGTCAAACCTTATAAATCATATAAAAGAGACAGTGTTACGCAAACACTTGCGATCTAAAAAATCAAGCAACAACAAAAGTGCTATCTTCCAAAACTCATATGCTCATTGAACTCCCAAGACCTCAAAGAAGCAAAACAAGCAAAAATAAATAGTAACTGATTTATTAAGCTCAACTTCAACAACAAAATCAACAAAATAAATTATCAACATGCACGAGAAAATAAAAAAAAAGATTTTCATTAATTCATTTCATCAAACACTTGATATGCATATTTCTTCACAAAACCCATTATATGCAAATTTGAGTTAAAAACCAACCAAAAATTGTGTTAGTACCAAAAATAATCAATATATGTGACTTTTGGGAAATATCAAATACAGAAAACATAGGTGTTAGTTTGAAAAAAGATCAAATGCCAAAATTGTCAGAATAAGGAGAAAAAACTTTGGACTAACAATTAAATTAATACAAAGAAAATTTTGCTACGAAAAGTATGAACATTCAATTCACATTGACTATAGTCACTTTTGTAGCATAGCAATCGTGGAAAGAAATATTATCTCCACAACTCAAGATGAGGGTAAATAATGGATGTAGAATGAAATTTGAAATTCAAATCCTAGTTCATTCGTAGTTTATATTACCAATACCTCAAAAGCTGAGAAAAATTGAATTTGAAAAAGGACATGCTTGGAGTATAGAATACGATATATTTTTTATATGGTTATAGTTGCAGTAAAATAAAAAAGAAAAATAGACACATGACATCATAATTTGGTTCACTGATGGCCCAATTGAACGACACCTCATCAATTATTTTGTTTCATGACGTCGGCAAAAACTCCTTTTTAATAGAGAGTATAGATGTATCACTCGACCAATATACTAGGCTTTTATATATGGAGTTGATTTGTGCACCATGTTTTTTTTGCCATTCACCATTAAATATACCGGTAATGCACACAGTACAACATCGGTGATGCATAATTAGTGGTGTATGGCAAAAAACCCATGGTGCACAAATCACCTCCCTTTTATATAGAGTAGGATGTTGTAATTGAAGTCTTAAGAAATCTTATGTAAATATGTAGGATTGCAGGAGGCTTTGATTAACACGAAGTGTTTGTGGTATCTATATTCTTACCTCACAATTGTTGGAGCATGAGAGTGGATGTTTCATATATTATTTCACCGGTTTCTCCCGTGACCTCACCACACTAGCTCGATACTCGTAGTTGGTCACTACCGATTACTCACACTTTTATATTTTCTTTTTCTTTTACGGTACCTATTTCCTATTATTACAAAAATAAATTTACTTGTCCTTTCTTTTTGGTGCCGTGCGGCGTAAACACATAGTGAAAGCTCATAAAATGTCAATGTATGATGCTTTGGAGTATAGTTGTGTTGGGTGCAAACCCAATCCCACATCTGTAAAATAAGTAAATAAATTCTTGTGATGGGTTACGTCTGTTGGGATTTTATAATCTAGGTAACCAGTTTAGCTACGAGTACGCAGCGGAATGGATCTAGTAATAGCATATAGGTTACTTTACACTTTTGAAAGCTGCGAAAGATGATTGTTGTCAATAGTTGATGTCACACACCTTATAAGATATAGTGTGTCAAGATATTGGATATATACGAACAAACATTCATCATAGATATTCAAGAACTTCGCTTATTGAATTCTTGAAATAAGTATTCTCAAAATTCCTAAAGATCAAAGCTAGTTGGAAATATGAAATCTAAGCCTTGTCAACAAGTATGATAGTCGTATCTTGAGGCATGATTCATCAACTAGAATTATCATGCATTTGATCTATTTAGTATTTGGATAAGGGATGATAAGACAATTTTATTAATGATAAAGATACGTGGTATGAAGTTATATTTAATATAAATTGTGTCCTATATTTGTATGTTTAATCCATGAATAATATTTATTATTCTAAATTAGTCCGTTGTCGATTAACAATGGTGTGAAATTGATGAAACAAAAGACAAATCTGAGTGATTGGTGATATCTTAGATATTAAAGGATGTGTCCGCCAAACTCACATGATATTCATAAGATGAATATTGGACTTCCCCAACTAACAAGATCATTACTTTATGGATCGGCGTCATTAAGTAAATCTTGTAAGTGATTTTAATTTACTAAATCCTTAGACTTGAGATGCAGTATTCTTGCATGTGGTGAATAATCCCTTCATGACAAAATAATAGTTATCCTTAAATAAGGTAGCTAATAAGGACTATTTTCATAAGTGATTTTGAAGCATATGAACATGGCACTTGAGTCCATAAAGAATTTTGTTCTTTTAATAGTAGAAATAAGAATAGCCACTGGCCCCTCATAGGGTTAATCAGAATGTAAGTGTTGGCCGCACCCAAACAATCAGGATAGATATGTCTCAATGATTTTTGGTAATCTAGATTAATCATATAAACGAAGAAACATATCGTTAAATAATGGAATGAACTTTAGATCCATATCTTAAATTTAACACGGTAATCGAAACAAAAGATTTGTAAAATAATTAAATCATTTAACTGTGACTTTACGAAAGTATACTCATGTATTTCTGGGAGCATTGGCGTGTTGCTAGACGCTTACCAATGTTATTATATTATTTGAGACATGTCCAAGTGGGAGCTGTTGGGATGTTAATATAACAAAATAATATATGACCCCGAGAAATTACGTGAGCCTATGGGGGCACACACGTATACACAGAGGATACATTTATTAATGTAATTAATATATTTATTGTATATTAATTATATTAATATGTTTCACGAAATAATTAATCGGTCTTTAATTATAACGTTAGACGCTAGATTTAATTAATAAATATTAACAAGTGAAGGACTTATTAGTACAAAAACCAAACCCGTGTGGTGTTGGTTGTGACGAGTCAAACTAGAGAAAGAAGGAAGAGATCGAGTGTCCGTTTTATTGTGAAACTTAAGAGGTGTCCTATTATGACTGGAGACCGTGTCATTATACTATATATATGACATCTGATGTCCATTAAGATAATATACCAAAACAACATAGTGCGATATACTATTTTCATTAAAGTCAGCGACACAAATAAAATGTTCATTCAATATGCATGCTATTATCAACCCTATCAAATATGCATGTGGTTATATTCATGCTATTGTCCATTTCTTATTCTTACGCAAGCAATATAATGTCAAAAGAACGACTGATACAAAGATCGATTAATAAATCCCAAGTGGTATTCGATCATGTGACACCTAGAATTAAAACAAGAACATCGTGTTGAGTTGTTTTAATCGTGAAGCAAGTACTAGCATCCTAGCGTATCTCGGTGACGTGTAAGTGTGAGCAATAACCAATAGGGTTTATCTAATTGTCTAACATTTTTGTGTAGCGTGGCATTTATATCATACACACGCGTATAATTCAAGACGGAGATTCGTTAATTTGCTAAAAAGAACCGTTCTTGATCCCTTTGATCATTACATTAATTCTATACGTGTTTTATAATTTCTAGGTAGCAGGTACACGTGCTAAATAAAAAATGGATAAAATAGATGTAAAAACCCATCACATTTTTCTTGGGTCGGGTTTTTTCTAGTCAGGTTTTTGGGAAATTCGGTTAGACGTTGTTTCTTTTTTTTTTTAAATAGTCGACCTGCTTTGTAAAAAGTGTGTGTTATTCGACATGATATTGGTTTATCTAGAATAGAGTATTTTGACTAATTTTTGTTGTTGGCGTTGTTCAGATAAGATTATAACGAAAACACAATCTTTAAACTCTATGTATCAACCCTTATTTTTCACTGTAAATGAAAGCACATTTTTTAAGAACTACAATGTATCAAAACATAAACAAAAGGAAGTAAGGAACAAAAAAAACTTGAATATGTGTATTGGCCACATGCTTAAAAGAGTTGTTTTGGGCCTTTGGTGTCTCACAATTAATGGGTATCCTCAAAGTACAACATCGACATATAATTGGGCCAAGTAACTCGTATTTCTTAATATGACCCTGACCTCTCACTTCCCTCTTCAACCCTGCCGCAACCTTCTTTCCAAAAAGTCATGTGAATGCTTTTCTCTTCTTTTCTTCTTATTTTGAATAGGTTTGCACGTCAAATTTATATGTATTTGAGAGGTACTTAGTGGTATATTAATCACTACTAACACAAACTGGTTTTTTTCCCACGGAAAAATCCCGAGGGAAATCCGTGGGTAAAGGCCCTTAACCACGATTTCCCACGGATTATTCGATGCAAAAACCCGTCGTGGGTAAATAATTTCCCACCGTTATTTTCCCAACGGAACGTTGACTATTTGCCCACGGATTACCCACTTTTGTCTAACACCCATTTTTCACATTTTTGCCATAGAATTTCCCAACGGATATTTCCCATTGATTCCCACGTTGTCTAGCATCATTTTTCACCATTTTTGGCCATAGATTTCTCACAGTTATTTCCCACTGATATTCTCATGAAAAAATTTCCCAATGATTTCTTTACATTTTTACCAACAATTTTTGTTGCCACAATTTCCACTAAATCCCACAGATTGTCTAATAAACATATTAATTGTGAATATAGTAGCAAATCTGTGGCGAAATTTATACAATTAATGACTAATTTTTTAATAATTTTCATCTATACAAAACGAATAATCAAATGTCCAATTTTGGCAAAACAAACACCGATTAATATAATTTCAATAAAACAACAGATACATTAACAAATATGCTCAACCCTACATTTACAACTCTATTTCCCTAAACAAGATCTATATTATGTCAACAAGCATCTTATTTACTTTCCTAATATTAAAAGTCAGAATTAGCAATCTCTTTAGTCTTCCATATTATCTTCAAATACATCCATGTTTAGCCACCGCGACCCAGTTATTCGACCTGCCGGATAGTTTTGAAAAAATACATAACAAAATAAGTTCATACAACAAAGATTAAAAACCCACACACAAAATCTTATAGGCTATTTAGATCTGAAAATACTCTTAGATATAACAAAAGCACAAAATGAATTATTACATAAAAAAAGACCAAAACTCCATAGATCTGCATATATAACTTCGAGATGTAACAAAAACGGACTATGAATAGTTCGAGTGTGTGGTTTAGCCTTCGTCACATACACTGCTCGCTCTCTTGTGGTGGTGGTACGAGTAGTGCTTGTGGAGAAGGTTGTTGTCGTGGTCGAAGGGTGGTTCGGTGGCGAAGGTTATTGTCGGTATGATGAATCACAAAGATGGAGAATGATAAGATAAGTTTTAGTGTTTGTTGAGATGTGTGTATGTGGTGGTGTTACAAAGAGAACAAATATGGAGTAGATTGTTTTTGTTGTGGTTCATCCTACCCATTAAAATTAACATGTTGGCAATCTTTGTTATTCAATCCAAGGGTTAAAAATGCCTCAACATAAATACCAATAAAATTTTACATATTACTGCGAGTAGTACTTTTCGTTTAGTGTAAAATTTGTTTTTTTAACGTAAGTCATAATTAGTACTATTTTATACCAATATTTTTGTTATAGTGCACATGTAATGAAAATGAGAATAATAAGTGCCCGCGCATTGCGGCGAAACTGTTTTCTTTTTTTCTTGTCTAAAAATAATTAATAGTTAAAATCGAACCGAATCAATTTTATTAAATAATATATAATTTATTTAAATTCATATTCATTTTGTGATTATTGTTTACTAACTCTTGCGTATGTGACTCGAGGAGTGGATAGGCACTATCATATCCATACAATCACTAAACCATCATAGGGTGTACACCTGATTAAAAGGAAAAACCAATATACAATGTAACACAACTACTTAATATCATACATTATAGGTACAGGTTTTATAAACCGTACTAAATAAGTCTTTTATTGGAATGGTTTTCTTTACGAACAAAACATCTATCGTTACAATGAATGTCATAAACAGACATGTGGAACACACACGTGTAGATATTCATACATACTAATTAATGGTTACACAAAAGGTAATACCTATACCAACACGTAAACTTGCGATACTCACAGGGAATATTAGTAATAAAACTAACACATATAATATGAAACTAAAAACACATATATATAGTCAACACAAAGTACGTGGGATTGTGTAAATAGGCAAAAACGTAAAGATGATATTTTTGTGGGAAATCTGTGGGTATTTACACACGTATTTCCCATGGATTTATCAACTTAGTGGGTAATCTGTGGGAAATTACCCACGACTTTCCCACGAACATAATCGTTTTCTTTTACGTTTACGATATGGTTACACGTTCAGGCGTATACAAGTTCGTATACTTACATACAAAACATCTATCGATACAATGAATGTCATAAACGGACATGTGGAACACACACGTGTAGATATTCATACATACGTAATGATTTGTTACACAAAAGGTTATACATAAACCAACACGCATACTTGTGATACTCACATGAATAGTTACGTTAATAAACAAACACATATAATATGAAACTAAAAACACATATATAGACATACTAAGTAACGTGGGAAAGTATAAGTAGGCAGAAACGTAAAGACGATATTTTTGTGGGAATTCTGTGGGTATTTACACACGTATTTCCTACGGATTTATCATCTTGGTGGGTAATCTGTGGGAAATTACCCACGACTTTCCCACGGACATAATCGTTTTCTTTTACTTTTACGATATGGTTACACGTACCAGGGCGTAACAAGTTCGTATAGCTTACATACTAAACATCAAATGCATACAATGGAAAGTCATACACGCAATACATGTGGAACACACAAAATAAATAACGTGTAGATATCATAACACAATGTAATGATTTGTTACACAAAAGGTTATACCTAAACCAATACGTATACTTGCGATACTCACATAAATAGTTACGTTAATAAACAAACACATATAATATTAAACTACAAACACATATGAATACATACTAAGTAACGTCGGAATGTGTAAGTAGGCAGAAACGTAAAGACGGTATTTTTGTGGGTAATATGTGGGAAATTACCCACGTATTTCCCACGGATTTATCAACTTGGTGGGTAATCTGTGGGAAATTACCCACGACTTTCCCACGGACATAATCGTTTTCTTTTACTTTTACGATATGGTTACATGTTCAGGCGTATACAAGTTCGTATACTTACATACAAAACATCTATCGATACAATGAATGTCATAAACGGACATGTGAAACACACACGTGTAGATATTCATACATACGTAATGATTTGTTGCACAAAAGGTTATACCTAAACCAACACGTATACTTACGATACTCACATGAATAGTTACGTTAATAAACAAACACATATAATATGAAACTAAAAACACATATATAGACATACTAAGTAACGTGGGAATGTATAAGTAGGCAGAAACGTAAAGACGGTATTTTTGTGGGAAATCTGTGGGTATTTACACACGTATTTCCCACGGATTTATCAACTTGGTGGGTAATCTGTGGGAAATTACCCACGACTTTCCCACGGACATAATCGTTTTCTTTTACTTTTACGATATGGTTACACGTTCAGGCGTATACAAGTTCGTATACTTACATACTAAACATCAATGCATACAATGAATGTCATAAACGCACATGTGGAACACACACGTGTAGATATTCATACACACGTAATGATTTGTTACACAAAAGGTTATACCTAAACCAACACGTATACTTGCGATACTCACATAAATAGTTACGTTAATAAACAAACACATATAATATTAAACTACAAACACATATGAATACATACTAAGTAACGTGGGAATGTGTAAGTAGGCAGAAACGTAAAGACGGTATTTTTGTGGGTAATCTGTGGGAAATTACCCACGTATTTCCCATGGTTTATCAACTTGGTGGGTAATCTGTGGGAAATCACCCACGACTTTCCCACGGACATAATCGTTTTCTTTTACTTTTACGATGTGGTTACACGTTCAGGCGTATACAAGTTCGTATACTTACATACAAAAACACATGCATACAATGAATGTCATAAACGCACATGTAGAACACACACGTGTAGATATTCATACACACGTAATAGAATTGTTATACAAAACCAAATGTTATACCTAAACAAATACACACTTGCGATACTCACATGAATAGTTACGTTAATAAACAAACACATATAATATTAAACTAAAAACACATATATAGACATGCTAAATAACGTGGGAATGTATAAATAGGCAGAAACGTAAAGACGATATTTTCGTGGGAAATCTGTGCGTATTAACACACGGATTTCCCACGGATTTATCGACTTGGTGGCAAATCTGTGGGAAATCACCCACGACTTTCCCTCGGACATAATCGTGTGAAATTTGCCATATGTAAATTAACAAACGATAGTCAAAATCTGTGGGAAATCTGTGGGAAATATGTAGCCGTGGCAAATATGTGTGAAATTTGCCACAATTTTCCCACGGATGTCGAATCGACAAGAATAGTGGAAAATCTGTGGGAAATTTGCCACGGATTTCACACGGATTTCACACGAAAACTTGGTCAACAATTTACACCAATTCGGTGGGTATTCCCTGGGAAATTTCACACGAGATTTTTTCCGTGGGAAAAGTCCGTGGGTAAAAGCTGTTTTTGTAGTAGTGTATTGTTAGTTTTGAAAAAAACCAAATTTTTTTACACTACTGAAATTTTACGCAAGGTATGCACGTGCATACCCTGCGATCCGCCCCTAGGAGGATGGACTTGGAATATTCGAAAGAGGTGCAGGAAGAACTTTTAATTGCGAAGAAATCAGATAAAATGCCAGATGATGGTGCACAGGAGCTTAACTATGTGGTATGTACTTATCAATAAGCCGTAGACAAATTCTTGTTTTTCCTTACCCTCGTCATAGTTTCTAAAAATTATTCGTTTCATCTTTATGTTGAAAGATGGAGAGCCTCGTACACAGGGTCCAACATGGCAACAATAAACGGGCAGATGAAGCAAAATTATATCACGAAATTAGAAATGTCAACGATACAATAATAGAAATACACACAGAGCCACAAGAACCTGATGACGACCCTTGGGAGATGTATTACCCATGGAGACGAAACATTGACAAAGGATACAAACAACGTCAACCGAAGGTAATTGGGTCTATATGTAGCTCTTTAAAGTTCGGTCACTTGTTGGTCCATCGTATTTTATATTACTAGTCAATTAATCCATGTTTGTATACTTCCCCATCGTACTAGATTGTGTTAAGCCAAGTAGAGAAAGCTCGTAGTATTAGAAAGGGCCAACTTATTCACAAGTTGGATCTTTTGAGAAAGAATATCAAATCTATGGAGCGGGAACTTGAAAAGATTTCCTCGTTGAGGAAGAAAGCCTATAAATGTGCTTATAAACATGGAGCGCAACAAAATGAGGCGGTATGTCATCTGCTTTAAAATATTTTTCATATGTAACGTATCTAGACTTGATAACTAACTTTTGTTGTATATATTCAGAAATCAAGTTACACCGAGTACCAATCGCTCATGACACATGTGAAAGAACTAGCACGAAGAGGGGATATTGATGAACTGATAAAAGTTTGTCATATGCAGCTTTTTGAAGGTTGCAGCAAATTCTGATTTGTAATCACCAAATTAAATATGCTTTTACATGTATGTTAAGTGCTTTTCATTGTAATTCCGCTTCATGAAATCGACAAACTCTTCATCTTTTAAATATTACTATGCTTTTGAAATTGAAAGCTCATTTGACAAGAAGCATTATGCCTATTGTTGAACTTGAAACACTACTTCAAGTAGCGTTTAGCGTTGCAATATTAGCTTATGTTCATCAACATTTAATGATCACTAATACATATAGCTACGTTATCAAACACTTTTATAAAACAACACAGCTCCTACTGCTCTCAGCTCGTACTCACAAGTGATAGCCAATTGCGAGTCCTTGTCGCTACTACAACTACTACTATTTTTTTAGAATAATAAAGACATGAACCGTCAATAATTTTACATAATACTTCATTAGAGAAGTTAGAAAAGAAGGGAGGGGTTGGGGGTGTTCATTGGTTCAGTTATCGGGTTCTTCGGTTAATTTTTTTGGGTAATACAGAAAGTCGAATCGAACCGAATTCAAATTATTTAACCAAAACCGAGTACCGAATATGAATTCGGCTCGGTTTCCGTGACCCGAATCACATCATTTATATTTATTTTTTTTTAAATTTAATTATAGATTTTTTAAAAGAAAAAAATCATTTCAAGATTAAAAAGTGTTTTTTATTTTTATTTATATAAATTTGGTTTTCGGTTCGATTTTTGGTTTAGAGTGCTAAAAACAATTTCAAACCAGAACAAATGAATATTATAAACTCGTTGTCAGTTTGGTTTTAGAACACCCTAAGGGGCTATAAACCCTTAGGCTTATTTGGGATTAGTATTGTAGTACTTAATTGCATATGGCTCAAAGGGCCTCAAAATACAATCTATAATATAAATACCTAAAATTGAGGGCTGCATTAATCTGTATTCTAAATATTCTATTTCAAACACATCCGACATTCGTTATCATTTACCATTCATACGATTTCTCCCATAAAGGTTTCAACCTTTACTTCTTCTTTAGTTCTTTTATTTATATTTGAGGGCTGCCTTAATTTTTTCTTTCATATGATTAAGATAAATTGTTTAAAAGTACGGGTCTAAAAGGGTTTGGGTCTAAACTAGTTTGGGTCTAGATTAGAGACGAAATGAGGACCAAATATGGTCGGGTGTACAAAATTTCTTGAACCGTAATATAATAGATTTAAAATTTAAATGGAAATGAAGAATTCATTAATACGATAAATAAATTAACATATTACCTTATAATAAGGGATCCTATGATGTTACATAGACGCTCGAGGCGCTCACGCCTTACGTACAGCCTCATTTATAACATTAATAAGTTCTTATTTCTCTATAGCGCCAGTTAAAGCATCGTGAAAATAATCATTGCCCATGTGATTACGTAAATCAGTTGTAATGAGCTTCATTTTACATTGTCATATTGGGCTTTCACTCAATTTTACGTTTATTTTTTTATTAGTAAGTATACTAACTAAATAATACTAAAAACACATTTTGATGGAGCGGGTGCATTTAGAAAAATAGGTGTTTTTTTCAAAAATTAACACTACATAGAAAAATCCACGGGGTTCACGGGCACCCGCGAGAACCCTCTGGTTCCGTCCCTGGTCTTGATGGGTCGTCTAAAAACATCGGTCTAAATGACTTAGGTTTATTTGCGTTGGGTCCGAGTCTAGATAGGGTTTTGTTATTTTTTTCTGATTTTTTTTAGTAAAATATGAAAAATGTAAAAAAGTTAAAAAAAAGCATTTTCACCCGTAACACCTTTATAGACAATATATAGTAAATGCGTGACCAACTAGACCCATCCCTAGATATTTACCCGACTAGACATGTTTAACCAATCCATCATGCATGTTTCACCTTAACCGATGGGGTTTACAACTCGCGGACATGCATAAGACAAATGGTAATGTAAAAATAATTTTTTTAGATGATCCATGGGGTAATTATTACTATTTGTTTTGTGGGTGATTATAATTATCACCAAATGACTTAGTCGTAAGGTTTTTAGTGGTAAGGGTTCAAATCTCATTAGGTGCGTACATTTGAGGGTGGCCAACGAATGGTTCAAAAAGGTCTCGGGATTAATCCGGTGAGACCGTATACATCCGAGTCAAAAAGTTCGTCCTCTCTGAGTATCCTCAACAGGGAAAAGCACATCCGTTTATTAATTTTGTGGGTAATAATTATATTATACTCTACGAGGAATGAACATTAGTTAGCTGGGTTGACTTTCTTGCCGTGGGGTGCAAGGAAATATTAATTTATTAATAAACCAAGCTGAATGCTGTTTCTTGATCCTAAAGAATAGCTAGGGATCTCTCTCTCTCTCATTCTCATAAAAACATTCGGCAGCAAACTTGTATTCTCATTATCTCATTGATAATTTAATAATTATATTTACTAATAATTATCTATGTCCAAAGTTAGTGAAAACACATTTTCCACTAAAATTTTCCAACATTACATACATAAATAATGATCTATTTTATGTATTACAGAATCAGATGGAAGAACCAAAGGAGATGTCAAATAATAAAAAAACTCAACAACATGATGTGTATAATATCGCATCTCCAAGGCAGCACGTCAAAAAGGATATTGCCGAAAAGCTATATCAAGTTCTCAGTTTTTCTGAGTCTAGTATCATTCAAGATATTGATAAGTGCAAGGTAATTA
>BQNB010021542.1:4544-64125 GCA_026074375.1 Tanacetum coccineum
TCACTAATCATTGTTCGATCAACTTAAATCATTTCACAATCAATTAAGATGGCTAATCTCTCAGAAGATATCCAATGTGCTGTTTCGATACCCGGCCACCTATGCTTGATAGGACTGAATTTGCATCATGGCAACAACGTATTTGACTGTATTGTCGGGGTAAAGAGAATGGGGTGAACATCCTGAAGTCGATTGATGAAGGACCTTTTTAGATGGGGACATTTCGAGAAACACTTGCTGAAGGGAATGAAGGTGCCCTACATCTAGGTCCAGAACGAGCTCGAGTCTATTCTAATCTTTCACCTGATGATAAGGATAGGTATAACGCTGACATTTGGGCAACAAATGTTCAAGGGTTACCAAAATACATCTACACTCTTATCAACCATTACACTGATGCAAAAGACATTTGGGATAATGTGAAGATGCTCCTGGAAGGTTCTGAATTAACAAAAGAAGACCGTGAATCATAAATGTACGATGATTTTGAACACTTCCGTCAGAACAAAGGAGAAACCATTCACGATTACTATGTCAGGTTTACCAAGCTCATCAACGACATGAGAAACATCAAGATGACCATGCCCAGAACGCAGTTGAATTTAAAGTTTGTCAATAACATGTTGCCTGAATAGGGTAGATTCGTAACAACTGTGAAATTGAATAGAGGATTGAAGGAATCCAACTATGATCAGCTGTATGCTTATTTGAAGCAACACGAGGTACATGCCAATGAGAACAAAATGATGCTAGAACAATTCACTCAACACATGGTTGATCCTCTCACCTTGATGTCCAATGATTTACCTCAGCAGTACTCCTCGCAATCATCTACCACTCTACCATCCACACATGTTCCACCAGTTATCTATCAACCACACTTTGCTGATAACACACAACTTGATTCAGGACTCTCTCCAATGGACAATTTGATTGAGAACTTAACGAACACACTTGCCCTACTCACCTAATCATACAAAACATACCTCCCTCAAACTAACAATCAACTCAGAACCTCATCAAACACAAGGAACCAAGCCACAGTTTAAGATGGCAGGGTTGTTGTTTAGAATGATCAAGATCGATAGAACAGAGGTCAGTGGAACAATCAAAGGGGCGCAGGTGCAGCTAGTAATGGAGGGTCTCAGAACAGAGTTAAGAACGTAAATCCTGGTCAAGCTAGATAGATTAAGTGTTATAACTTCAATGGTATATGACACATTGTAAGGAACTGCACTCAACCCAAGCGACCACAGAATTCAGATTACTTCAAAGACAAGATGTTGCTGATACAAGCTCAAGAAAATGGTCTAGTTTTGGATGAAGAGCAGTTGCTGTTTCTTGTAGGTGGTCATGATACTGCCGTTGATGAGGATGTGGATGAGTCACCAGTTCAAGATCTGGCACTTAATGTGGATAATGTGTTTCAAGCTGGTGAATGTGATGCGTTTGATTCAGATGTTGACAAGGCTCCTACTACACAGACCATGTTCATGGCAAATCTGTCATCAGCAGATCCAGTTTATGATAAAGCTAGTCCATCATACAATTCGGACATTCTATCTAAGATACATGAATATGATAACTATCAGGATGCTGTTTGTGAGCATCATGATACACACGAAATGCATCACGATGTAAAACCAAACTGCATTGTTGACTCAAATGCTGATTATACGAGTGATAGCAATATGATTACGTATGATCAGTATGTGAAGGACAACGCAAAGCCAGTTGTACAAACTAATGTATCTTATGTGCCTAATGATGTTTATATGATGATAATTAATGAAATGCATAAGCAGACAGCCCAAAGTGTGTCTGCGAATAAACAAAACAAAGTAGTTAATGCATCATTAACCGCTAAACTTGCAACATATAAGGAACAAGTTGAACTGTATGAGAGATAGGCATCGTTTTGAATTAACTGATGAAAGGAACAAAAAATTAAGTACAATTATAGAATAGTTATCAATCTGACCATATATTAAGGAATTTTTTTTGAAAAAGGAACTTACATTCTGTAAAAAATGCAACTTAAACTCTACCATCAACCTTAACAAGGCAATGATAGTAGAAGTTACATCTTTGAAAAAAGGGATTTTAAACAGAAAGAAAACAAATACCTTGAAGATAGAAATTTGTGGACATGAAAGGCCTTACAAGTAATGTTTCGAGGGATAAATTATACAAAACAAGACCAGATTCTCTTCAAACAGTTCCATGTTTATGTAAAATTAAAACATATTATGGTGGAAAGAAAAAAGGTAGCTATTAGACTCATAGAACCCCTTATTTATCACCCCATGCAAATCAAGTTCAGCCTGTCTAAATAATGTCATGAAATCTGAAAAACATTCTGTCCCGGCCATAGTGCACAACTCAGAGGATACCTTAGAGATAGCTAAAATCACTAGGAAGAAAATGAACGACAAAATGAAAACCCCTCTATGGACTAAACAAAACATTAATATTCAACCCCTGGAAATATCGAAAGACGATACTATCTGGCGTCCTTTTACACCACTGGACATCATATGACCTTTCGGACGGGATATTTTGGTCCAAGGATGTCCTCAAGATAAAAGCAGAAGCTCTCAAAGAGCAGACCCCAGCTTCAAGACCAATCAAAGGGTTGATGGTCTATCCTCCCAATACACCTACAACGCTTGTCCCCAGGGTGCTTCTAACAAAAAGTCAAGTGAAAATTAACCTTTTTGCACTTATACAACTTTTTTCAGAATTTGAAAAAACTTTTAAAAAGAGAATTACACCAACGGGTCTCACTGAAGGGGAAATGGGCTTTAAACAAACCAAAGAATGTTATCTACCCGACGGTCATTCCATTTTTCAAAACACTTAAAGAACATTTTGAGGGTATTCAAAAGGCTCTCACTAAAGAAATCAAAGAAATGAAAGAAATTTTTGAAGAGTTGGAAGCTGAGGTTGACCAAAATGTTGTGAATAGGAAGTATGATGAGATTGAGCAAAAAAATCTTCTCATTGCAAATGACAATTTAATTGCTGATTGCTTGTCCAAAGAAGTGTTTTATATTGCAACAAATTCTGAGCTTACTGTATCTAGATTCACTGAAATGCATGATGCCCACACTGTTGTTCAAGCACGTTGTCTGGAACTTGAAGCAGAGCTTTCTAAATTACATGATAAGGTTCAAAAAGATGATCATACTGAATTAGTAAAACGTTTTTCCAATCTTGAGGTAAATCACTTAAATTTACAGTTAAAGTATCAAAACCTTAAAGAAAGTTTTGGAAACAACACATCTCCACCCGCTCGAGATGCTCCTGATTTTGACTCAGTCTTTGTAATCGAAAAAATGAAAGCTTCCATTCAAGGAAAGGACAACGCCATCAAAAAATTGAGAATGCAAATCTCTCAATTAAAAGAGACCCGTAGTGAAGCAGACCGTACTCTTGATTTCAGGGCCTTAGATTTTCAGATCACTCAATTAACTGAAAAAGTCACCGTTCTCCAAGAACAAAATGAGCTTTTTAGGGCTGAGAATGCAAAAATTAAGCAGCATTACAAGGAATTGTATGATTCTATTAAGATCACGCGTGCTAAACATATCAAACAAACAACTGCCTTGTTAACTAAAAATGAGAATCTGAAAGCCCAAATACATGAAAATATGAAATTCATCACTATAGATTCTGTTAAACCAAGAGTTCTTGCACTTGGTAGGTATGCTATAGATATTGAACCAATCCCCCTCGATGTAGGAACAATAGGGAAGTTCATCTAGATTATCTCAAACATATTAAGGAAAGTGTAGAAACCCTTCGCGAGATGGTAGATGAAGCTAAGGTTGAAAGACCATTAGATAGATCACTTGCATCTGCTTTCCTTTACACTAAACACTTTCAAGAACTATTAGAATTTATGATTGGCACTTGTCCGAAAGACTTCAATAAACGAGATAAAAAGTATGCTTCTACCCATTTAACTAGGAAAAAGCAAGTTACAACATATTTGAAGAACAATGTGACACGTCCAAAATAGTAACACATACAAACATGTAAAGCAACAGAACACTCAAAAGACTAATGTCCTTGTGCCTCCTTCTACAGGAGTAATTTGTTGCACCAATGCTAGCGGATCACAGCCTAGTAGCAATACCAAGAAAAATAGGATCTCGCCAGCTAAAGGTGTTAACAAGAAGAAAGTAGAAGTGACAACACCCCTAATACAAATAGTATCGAACTTAAGAACTACAAATCAATGTTGATTCTAGTAGAAGCTCAAAGCGTGACGGTAAATAATTCAAATTCGTGATACTTTTGCCAAACCATGTAACAAATATTTAATTTATGCAAATCATGATGAGTTTGTGTTGATAATTGCAAATTATTAGGCATCTACTCAATTCAAAATATTCAGAATTCGTTGTGCAAAGTTAAGCAAGTTTGGAAACCTAAGCAAGTTAGGCAAGTATGGAAACTCACAGGCAAAGTGCTTACCAGTGTTGGTCATCAATGGAGACCCACGGGCAGAATATTCACTTTAGGAGAACAATGCCCTTTAACTAGGCTCACTAAACCCAAAGTAGCACCTGCTAAGCAAAACAAAAAATCAGGCCATTACTTGTGCTAACCAACAGGAACCCAACCAAAATTGGGGATCCAACTTTCCAAACTCTCCATCTTTGTCTGTTTTCAAATGCAGGTCGTACAGATCATCCTTTGGTATTTGGACTCAGGTTGTTCAAAACATATGACGGGGGATCGCTCACGGCTTAGGAATTTCATGAAAAAGTTCATCGGGACAGTTAGATTCGGGAATGACCACTTTGGTGCTATTATGGTGTTATGGATAATGTGATTGTGACAGTGTGTAATCTCCAGGGTATACTATGTGAAGACTAGGACACAATCTGTTCTCTGTCGGACAATTTTGCGACTCTGATCTGGAAGTTGCATTCAGGAAACATTCATGTTATGTTCGAGATACGGATGGAGTTTGAAATTGATTAAAGTTCTTGCGGCTCTGAATTGTACACTATCTCGGTGAAGACATGATGAAGTCCTCTCCCCATTTGCCTATTTGAATTGGTTTGTCAAAGGCCTCCAAGAATAAATCATGGTTATGGCATCGACGTTTAAACCACTTGAACTTTGGTACCATCAATGACCTTGCAAGAAAGGACATTAGTCATGAGGTTTACTAGATTAAGTTTTGAGAAGAACTATCTGTGCTCTGCATGTCAACTAGGGAAGAGCAAAAAGCATACCCACAAACCCAAAACCGAAAACACCAACTTGGAAGTTCTTAATACCCTTCATATGGATTTATGTGGACCGATGCGAGTGCAAACAATATATGGAAAAATACATCTTAGTCATCGTTGATGCTTATTCTCAGTTTACTTGGGTTAAGTTTTTGAGATCGAAAGATGAAACCCCAGAGGTCGTCATCAAATTTCTGAAGCAAATACAAGTTGGTCTCAACAAAACTATTAGATACATCCGTACCAATAATAGTACATAATTTGTCAATAAAGATTTGACTGCATATTATGAACGTGTCGGCATTTGTCACCAAAAGACAGTTCCAAGGACTCCACAGCAGAACGGAGTTGTCGAAAGAAGAACAGTCTCTAGTAGCGGCGCAGACATGCTGGATTTTTTCCAAGGCTCCCATTTTCTTCTATGGGCAGAAGCTGTGGCTACTGCTTATTACACCCAAAACCGATCCCTCATTCACACTCTCCATAACAAAACCCCATATGAGCTGGTGCATGACAAGAAGCCTGATCTTACTTTTTTCCATGTCTTTGGTGCTCTTTGTTACCCTACAAATGATAGTAAAGATCTTTGAAAATTACAACCAACAACTGATATTAGAATATTCGTTAGTTATGCACCTAGCAGGAAAGGGTATAGAATCTAGAACAAAAGAACCCAACGAATTATGGAAAGTATTCACGTTCAATTTGATGAGCTGACTGAGCAAATGGCTCCTTTGCAGCTCAGTACAGGACCCGCTCCTTCATTTCTGATGCCTGGACAGATAATTTCAGGACTCGTACCAAATCCGGTTCCTACAGCACCTTATTTACCTCCCACAAATAAAGAACTAGAGATTTTATTCCAACCAATGTTCGATGAATACCTGGAACCTCCTCGTCCTGAAAGACCGGTCTCTCATGCTCCAGCAGTTTCAGTTCCAGTCAATTTAGCCGGTACACCTTCATCTACTACCATTGATGTTAATCCCAATCTGAATAGATCTTTCTAGTCTGTTAAGGGTGGTAGCCTATCTGGATAGATCCAAACTAACTACAAGAGAAACAATGACTATGAACAATATAAGTTATGCGGAAACTAACTTAACATTGCTAGAAAACGCAAGAAAAAAATATCACTTGATTACAAATCAATCTGGCTAGTCTTTACAATTTACAACTATAAATGTGAAACTTGTATATGAAACTACTTACTAACTAATGCCGTAAGGTTCCATTTATACACCAAGAAAACCTAATGGCATTACAAACGTGTGAAAGATAATGCATATCTATTCAATAATACACTCATGTAATATCTCCTAACAGTACTAACTAGCATTACTAACTTACTACTAACAGCACTAACTATACTGGCAGTACTAACAATGTACTGGCAGTACTAACTAATTATAACTAACAGTACTAACTACTTAGTCTATTTTCTTGAATCTATAGCATTCTTCATCAGCAATCACTAAGTAGAACTGACAGTAGTAACTTTATCAGTAGCACACAAGTCTGTAGAGAACTTCAGTAACCCAACAATCCTCCCCTAAACATGATTATCACTTGTTAACCTTTATGTTTCTTCAGTTTGAGCTTCTTGAACACTCGGAGGATGTATCCAAACACACTGCTACTCTTTAATATGCTTTTTCTTGAACTCTTTTGTTATTTAGTAAACTTGAAATTCTTTAGCTTCCAGTCTTTGGTCACCATCTCATCATCTCAGCAACACAGCAACACCAACTAAGTTGGCTTTGTAGTTTTTGGCAAACTACCAGCCATAAACGGATTTGATTTTTCTTTACCAGTAACCGTTTGCTCTGGAATAGCCAATGCTTCATTGCAATAACATGGTGCATTGATAACCCTATAGTTTTGAGTAAATGTTAGGATTATGAAAAAGTCTCGGTCACCCCCGTGTATCATTAGTATAGCATAGCTCGTGGTCAGAAAGAATCATTTGTATATATACCCCTTCCCACACATGGGAAGGGGTTGGTTGTTTCATTTTCATATAATCATTTCACTTGCACTTTCTCTCTCTAGAAAGACACTTTCTCTCTCTAAGACTAATTAGCCAACCCATCATCCATTACTTGTGTTATGATCTCTTGTATACTACAATTGGAAACAAGAGCACATGGATATTAAGCTAGATTGTGTGTGCCGATTTCTTGGTTAGTTTTAATCAAATTTGTTTTAGAATGGTTTATTGTTTTTATTATGACATACTTTGATTCTCATGTTGTGATGTTAAAGTAAGTGTTTTAATAGTTGTTATATACTCTCTAGGACCAATTTGTGCAAAAGAAACCAAGTGAAAACGTATCAAAGTATTTTTAAGGTTTTTAGGTGAAAAAGTTCCGTATCTTCGTCGTTGCTTTTTGACCTTCTTGTACCATTCTTCGTTCGTTTTTGTTGAAGGAACATATTGCGTTGATCCACTGCGTTTTGACCTAGACGCTGCGTTTTGGCGTCATGCGGTTTTGGCGTTTGCGTTGACTACAGGTTTCTTTGAAGACTTTGTTGCGTTTTGACTAGGGATACTCTACCCAATTTTTAATTGGTTGCGTTTTGAATCATAAATACGCAACAATGCGTTTTATAGAACCGATGGAGTCGACCATTTGCATTTTGACTAGAGACTCTTCTTGCGTTTAGAGAAGTTTCAATGTGCGTTTTGATAACTCTTCATTGCGTATTGATAATTCTGTCATTGCGTTTATGAGACCAAAAACTTCACTGTTTTTGACAAACTCAATCAACATTAAGTTAAAACGTTAACTCAACCAAACCAAACCTCAATCAAACAGCATATCACCTAATCCATCAAACAAGATCACTTTAACTACCATCACTATTCATTGATCGATCAACATAATCATATCACAAGTAATCATTATGGCTAATCTTTCAGAGGACATCCAATGTGCCGGTTTCTGAATACCACCACCGATGCTTGAAAAAGCGTATCTTTGAATCATGGCAACAACTATTTATATATTGTCGGTAAGGATAATGAGGATAAACATCTTAAGTCCATTGATGAAGGACCATTTCCAGATGGGGACCACGCGAGAATCATTGATGAACGAAACATAAGGCCAATCAATCTAAGGTCCTGAACGACCTCGAGTTTATTCAGAGCTATCACAGGAGGAGAAGGACAGGTACAATGCAGACATCCGGGCAACAAACATCATACTTCAAGGTCTACCAAAAGATATCTATTCACTCATTAATCATTCAACGATGCAAAAGAACATATGGGACAAAGTGAAATGCTCTTGAAGGATCGAACTAACATAGGAAGAACGTGAACACAAACTGTATGATACATTGAACACTTCCGACAGAACACAGGCGAAACCATTCCACAGCTATTATGTACGGTTTGCCAAGCTCATCAATACATCTGAATATCAGAAGACAATGTCAAAAATTCAGCTAAACTCAAATTTGTGAATAACATGCTACGGAATGGGGAAAGATTTTTACACAAGAAATTATTATTTTAATATTAAGATTTTTAAATAGTTAAATTTTATGTGAAACTAACAAAGATTGAAAGATTCAACTTTGATCAACTATATGCATACCTGAAGCAACATTAGGCACATCCACCGAGAACAAGATATGATGGAACTTCACCACACAACAACAGTTGATCCTCTTGCCTTGATGTCCAACGTTTCACAACAACCTTAACATTCTCAGTCATCAACGAATCACCAACACATATCATCAACCACCTTCTGCTGACACCTCACAATCCATGATCTAGGAATTTCTCCGAACTGAAACCTAATCAGAACCAAACAAACACTTGCCTTACTCACCCAGTCATACAAAACCTTCCTTCCTCAAACAAACAATCAACTCAGAACCTCTTCAAACCCAAGGAATCAAGCAACGGTACAAGACGGCAGGGTGATTGTTCAGAATGTACAGGGTAGACAGAACAGAGTCAGGGTAACAGTGCGACTGGGGAGCGGGCTAGTTGGTTATTGAGAGCACTATAACATGAGTGGGGAATGCTAATTCGCGTCAAGCTAGGCAGTATTAAGTGCTACAACTGCAACGGTTAGGTCACATAGCGAGAAACTGCACTCAACCCAAGCGTCCACAGAACTCCGAATACTTCAAAGACAAGATGTAGTAATGCAAAGCTCAAGAAGAAAGGGGTAATCTTAGGATGAAACAGTCATTGTTCCTATCTGTGGTCTGGACAATGCTATTGATGAAGATGTGGAATGAGCCAACCTGATCAAGACTTAGCACTCAATGTGGAATAAGTAATTTCAAGCTTTAGATGTGATGCGTATGATTCTTGATGTTATGAACTCCTACGGCACAAACCTTATTCATGGCAAATCTATCATCCGCAGATCCAGTTTATGATGAAGCCGGTCCGTCTTATGATTCAAGATGTCTTATCTGAGGTACAGGCTCATGATCCCAATAGATGCTGTTGGTGATCATCATGAGGAGAACACGAGATGCACGACGATGTACAACCAAACCACGTTGTTGACTCACATGCTGATTATACGAGTGATAGTAATATGACTCCTTATGATCAGTATGTAAAGGACAACGCAGTACCGGTTGTACAAAATAATGCATCTATGGTTCCAAATGATGCATATGTGATGATAGATAATGAGTTGCATGAATCTGATGTCCTATCTGTCTCTCATACACCCCGGAATACAGTAGCTAATAATTTGTTAAATGCTGAACTTGCCACATATAAGGAACAAGTGGAACTGTATGAAAGACGGGCCAGGTTTGAATTAACTGAACGGGAACAAAAGATTGATGAGCAACTAAGGATAGTTATTTGTGACCGTAATATTAAGGAAGAGAATTTGAAAAAGGAACTTCATTCTGTAAAATTGCAACTTGCCTCTACCATCCAACATAACACGTTAATGGTAGATGAAGTTACATCTTTGAAAAAGGATTTTAATCAGAAAGAAAATAAATACCTTGAAGAATTTTTGGACTTAAAAGCTTTAAAAGATAAGGTCGAGGATAAACTATTCAAACAAGGCCAGTCTATTCAAACAGTTCACATGATGTGTAAACCTAGGTCTTATTATGATGAAGTGAATAAAGTAGCCATTGGCTACAAGAACCCCCTATGCCTACATCGTGCAAGGCAAGTTCAGCCTGCCCTGTATAGTGGTCATGTAATTGTCACACCCAATCATGCACCGGCCGTAGTACGTGACTGTGAGGAAACCCTAGAACAATCTGAAATTTCTAGGAAGAAAATGCATGATAAAATGAAAGCTAATCAATGTGTGGATAATGACAAGGATCAAAAACACCTTTTCGGGAGGTCTTGGTTGATCAAAATAAACTAGATGGATCATTGTGTAGTTTTAGTGAGAGAAAGTAGAGAGAGGGGATGAACACTAAAAGGTGGAATAATAGATTGAAAGGAAAATGGAAAAAGAACAAATGAACATCCACCCCCTCATGGAGAGCCATAAGGGGTATTTTATACTAAAAGAAAAAGCTAACTATTCCTAGTTAACATAAAAGACCCTTGCGTGACATGCAGTGTCCAAAACTAGTCCAATTCACGTGTAAGACGCCAACTACACTAAAAGTGAGGCTAACAATCTCCCTCCAAGATGGCGTCACACGTGAATTGGTTACAATGTTCCCTACAAGCAAAAAATAAAGAAAAATGATAAGAATGAAGTCCAGTATTCCTTGAGAATATCTTTGATGATCTACTTGAATACTCTAGCTTTATTTCTTCAGCTTGTAGATGAACGAAATGCTGAGGATGACATAGAAGTTTTCTCTACCGAACCTGGTTTTGATTGGATTTTTGCACATAACTTCCTGACATGACTTCAAAAACTTTCTTCATACGCTTCTGGTCATCACGAAGTTTCTGAATTAGCTGCATGTCTTAAGAACGCTTCATATTCTTGTACTTCTGGTCATGTCGAAGTTTATCAGAATCTGCATCTCATTTGTCATCCTTGAAGTTCTCTTATCCGAATACTTCAGCTTTGATATGAATTATGCTCTAAACTTCTTCAGCTCCCTCCCAAACAGACATCCCTTAGACTGATAAGAATTAATACACCGATCTTAAGGGAGGGATGATATCATCAACATTGTCTCACTTAGGAAGCATCCCAGTCTTGATTGAATTCCGCCCAAAGTACACATTTTATCTCTTTACTGAAGTCGAAACCATGACACCAAAGTAACAAGTTGAAGCACTAATCATCTCTGCGGACTAACCTCCGGTATATTTTATAAAGCCCGATCAAGTGAACTTGTTGTGCGTCCTTGATGTGTACATTTCTCCCTCCAGGAAAGTGCAGAAATGAATTGCTACACCAAATTCAATTAAGTCCCGAGTGTACGCAATTTTCGCTTCTATGTAGTCGAGACGGTAACATCAAAACGGTAACATAAAAAATCAACTAAGTACCGGATGTACACATTTCTCCCTCATTTGATTCAGCTATAAATACTCCTGTCAGTGGCAATGGGTTTAATGCTGTTAAGAATCCCTCACATTTGGGATTTGGAGACCCATCACACCAATGGTGTAACACTGGTTTCAACAAATATAATTAATCCTATGATAGCACAGATGCAGATCAAAGTCAGTAATGGCTTGGGTCCTCTAAAGAAAACAAACTCATAATATTTTTTGTGCAAGCAAATTCCACAATTAATGATAAAGGCTTTGCTTGATAGTGGATCTCAAGGCACAATGACTTGAAATATTGCCCACTTTCAACAGATTTCAATAGACATTGATGAGGTTATTTACTGTTTTGGTGAGGAGCCTAGGAGCAAAAATAACTGAAAAATGTACTATAAAACTGATAAACTTGATCTTGAATAGATGTATACTTTGTCAAAGAGTTAAAGTTCAACCTCTTTAGTGGTCTCCCAAATGTATGACAAAAAGAACTAATGTTCTTTTACTGACTCTGAATGGTCTTGTTCCTATCTCCTAATTTTAAGGATTGACCTGATGAAAATTAGATACATCTAAAAATTCCTAGGGGAGCAGGATAACATGTACAGCTTTTTGATATGAAAAACAAATAGTTCCTAAAAGATAGTTTAACTTAGTCAGTTGCAAAGGCATACATCTGAAGAATCAATGCTATGGCAATAGAAGGCTTGGTCATATAAATTTTTAAAGAATATTAATTAAACTTGACAAAGAAAATTCCTGTAAGAGATCTGCCCATAAAAAAGATTTGAGAATGACCAACATGTGGTTGTAGCCCTATTTAAAGGCAAGCAACACAGAGCCTCTTGTAAGACCAAGGCCTTTAATCCCATTACTAAGCCATTGATTATGCTGTATATGGATTCTTTGGTCCAACATTGTGTTTAGTAGTAAATGCATAAAAAGTACTGCATAGTAGTCACTGATGATTATATTAGATTTTTATGTGTTTTCATTTTAACAACATAAGGAGGAAACAAGTGAGATTCGTAAATTTATAACTCATTATCAAAGAAGTAGAAAACCTAGTGGATAAGAAAGTAAAAAATAATCAAGAAGTGATAATGGAACAGAGTTTAAAAACAAAGTGATGGATGATTTCTGTAGGGAAAAAGGTATTAAAAGAGAATATAGTGTAGCTAGGACTCCTCAGCAAATGGTGTAAGCTGAAAGGAAGAATAATGACACTCATTAAGGCAGCAAGAACAAAGTTAGCTGACTCTATAGTTTACCTACCACTTGCTTGGGCAAAAGCAGTTTTCTACTTGCTGCTATGTAGCAGAATAGGGTCATAAAATAGTCCAAGCTTATAACAAGACCTCCTTATATTAACTCTTTAGAGGTTTTAAACAGCAATAGGCATCATAAAACCAATTTGGATAGTCAAAGTTAACAATTCTTAATACCTAGATAATTTGGGCAAGTTAGATAGAAAAGAGTAGATGGAAGGTTTCTTTGTTGGATGATTCCTACAATTAGCAAAGGCTTTTTAGGGGTATACAAACACTAAACCAAAAAAGTTTTAGGAAAACTTTGCATTTTGGGTTCTAAAGAAAAACCTATGATAGAAGGAAATGGTCCAAAGTGGCAGTTTGAATATTGATTCCCTAACCCAATTAATGAATTATATACCAGTGTTGCAGGAACATTTGTCTAATAAAGACTTTGGCAAGGTATACTAGGAGTTTCTGAGTCTAGACATCTTCTCAACAGATCAAGATAATCAAGAATGCATTGATAAATGCCAATTTGGGAAGGATGCTTCATATTTTGGTGAGCTGCACCAAGATCTGTTTTGATTTGCTGGGGGGGACATACAAGATAAAGAAGGGTTACATGATGATAATGATGCTACGAGAAAATTCTCATGATGATAGCAAGACTCAGGATAATGGTACTGCTGTTCAACAAGTTTTAATACTACTGCCAGACAGAAATAGAATACTGTATTAGAGAAGTTTAGTACTGATGTAACCCCCGAAGTTAATAACTGCTGACCCCTGAAGACTTGGTAGGACCCAAGTCATATACATCTGAAGACACACTAGTGGAGACCAAGAAGTTGAATTTAGGGAACATTCCCACAATCTTATGCAGTACCTACCACTCCTAACACAAGAATACACAAAGATCACCCAATTGAACATGTGATTGGTGATGTGCAGTCATCTGTTCAAACAAGAAGAATGACAACTTCTTACTCGAACAATGATCTTAGTGAGCTATGAATAGAAGGGAAGACCATCAGGATCCTTCATACATGTCATTTTGCTTGTGTTCCTCACCTCAGAGAACCAAAAAGAGTTTCCTAAAGACTCTTATGATCCAACATGGGTAGAAGCAATGCATGAGAAACTCTCTAAAGATTCAAACTGCAAAATGTCTGGCTTCATTGAATTACCTAAAGTGTCATAGAGCAATTGGGTAAAAAGTGGGTAATAGCAGGAAATAAGAAAATATGAAAGGGGATTGGTCATCAGAACACAGCATAGACCTTGTTGCTCAAGTACATACTCAAAAGAGGGCATAGACTATGATGAAGTCCGTTGCACCTGGTGGCCTATAATTGAGGCAATAAGAATGTTCCTATCTATGCTTCCTATAGGGGAATTAAGGTCTACCAAATGGATGAAAAAAGTGCCTTCCTCTGCATGGTCCAGATTGAAGAGGAGGTATAAGTATGACAACCTCTAGGTTTTGAAGAATCCTGGACTTATCCTGATAAAGTCTATAAGGTAGGTGAAAGCATTATTGGACTGCAATCAATGCACCAAGAGGCTTGAGTAGACTCATGGCCAATTAACTTATGTGCAATGGTTTATCCAAAGAGGTAAAGATTGAGCCCAAACAATTTATCAGTCCAAAGAGACAAAAGGGACATATCCAAGCTTGTTCAAAAATATGTGGATACATTATCTTTGGAAAAAAGAATTATTCTACAAAGAAGGAGTTATGTGATGAGTTTGAGAAGCTTATGAAAGATAAGTTTCAAATGAGTTCTATGGGAGAACTTATCTTCTTTTTGGGTTTACATATCCAACAGAAAAAGAAAGGTATTTTTATCAGTCAAGATAAATACGTCAATAAGATTTTGAGAAAGTAAAACTACATAGATGTGAACTCTGCCTCTACTCCAACAGATTTGGAAAAGCCTTTGGTTCAAGATAGAGATGCTGCTGATGTTGATGAACATCTTTATAGATCTATGATAGGATCTTTGATGTACCTTACAACATCTAGGCCATATATCATGTTTACAGTCTGTGCATGTGCAAGGTTTCAAGTTTCTCCAAAGACATCCCATCTCTTAGCTGTCAAGAGAATCTTTAGATACCTTAAAGGAAAACCATCTTTAGGACTTTGGTATTCTAAGGATTCTCCATTGGAATTAGTTGCTTACACTGACAGTGACTATGCTGGAGCTACACAAGATTGGAAGTCAACCACTAGAGGTTGTCAGTTTTTAGGAAATAGGCTGATCTCTTGTCAATGCAAGAAATAAACTATAGTTGCCACTTCTACAACCGATGCTGAATATGTGGCTGCTGCAAGTTGCTGTGGACAGGTGCTCTGGATACAAAACCAACTGCTGGACTATGAGTACAATTTCATGAATACTGTTATTTATATTGACAATAATAGTACTATATGTGATTACGTCCAAACACACTATATATAATATATAATATATAAGGAGGATATCAATAATAATATAGTATAGTATTTCCGTCGGGTTCTAGAAAATCGCTTTTTACCAAAGCAATTATCAAAAACCTTCCGGGTCATTTCCTCGGCGAGAGGTGAATGGAAATTCAAGAGAATGTTGGGAATCGAGCTTGATTGTCATTCAAGTTTTTTTTTGGTTTTGGTTTTAAACTATTTTTATACTAAAAATTAAACTAACATTAATTCTATGATTTAAAACTGCAAGATTATACTAAAAATGATCTAAAAATATAAATGTCTAATATGCTTGCTAAGTGACGTGAAATGTTAATTAAGTGCGGGCTTAGGTTTAACGAATTAAAATACTTAGAAAACAAGTTTCAAAAAATTAAATGACAAGTAAAGTAAAATGCTTTTTTAAAATAAATGACAAGTATTTAAATTGCATTAAAAGTAAATGACGGTATGTAAATTGGAAAATTCTAATGACTATTAATTTTTTAAACCATTTTAAAACAGCACTAAATTCCAAATCACCTAATCACATAAGCAAACACAAGTAAAACTAAATCGCTACTCAAAATGATAAAATAAGCAAAGCAAAACATTTTATACTAAAGCTACACTAATTAATTGAAAAAGGATAGAAAATAGAACCGAATTGAAGACCCGCAAATAAACGATAACCACCCGATTTATTTAGCTAAAACAAATAATCAAATTCGGTCTAGCTAAATAAACCATTAAGCTCCGCGCCTCGTGAGTTGACCGGTACCAAAAAGAAAATAAACAACAAATAAAAAAATGTTAACAGTGACAATTTATACATCTAAATTCAATATACCACTTTCTGTATTAAATTTGCTAGTCCATGCCTCAAATTAGCCCCAATTGCTATACAAAAAAGGTCGCAGACCCAAAATTCTAAATGATCCAATTCCAACTAAGGCCTAATCAAATTCTAAACCAATCACAGGGATTATTCGTGTTACATTTCTAGTATTAGATTAAACAAGCTTAGCAATTAAGAAACTACAACAAGCTAAACAAAACTTAATAAGATGAAGCAATCATAAACTCTACACTATTTATCTAGCGAACAAATAAACCAGACTTAACTAGATCTGATTTTTAGAACTAAAGATTTGCTAATATAATTTTTTTTCTTTCTTTTTCTTTTAAAAGATTTAAGCTAGAAGAAATCTAATTAAGCTATTCCAAATTAAAACCCCAAAATAAGCCACACCTTAATAGCATAAATAGCAATATCATATTAACAAGCTACAATGATTAAAAATCAATCAATCGAAATAAGCTACTAAGCTTATTCGACCAAATAAGATACCATGAACAACACTTCAAACCGTATAAGCTATTCCTAAATCTAAAAAGCTATCGAGAAGCTTTTTTTTATCAATAAGAAGAGCTTTAGAAAAGAACTACAAGCTTATAAAAGACTAAGCTAGACGAGAGCTTATTATTTGAACTAGTTAACTAAAAGTTACTTTTGAAAGAAAGATTAATGAATCGACTAAACTTTTTTGAAAAGCTTATTTGATTTAAACCTTCACTTAAAAATAAGCTCAGAATTAGTCCGGATAATAAGCTGTAAGACTAGTTTAAGCCTCGATAAACTTGTAAAAGAAACTAGAAAAGAGATTAAGCACTTTGAACATAAAACCACAACTTCATTAAACTAAACCAAATTTTGATACATCATCTAAAATAAGCTGAGAATCAGCAGATACAATAAGCAGTAACATAAGCTAATCTAAAACTAAATAAGCTGAAAAAATGAAAAATAAGCTAAACTAAATCTAATCTACTCCTCAGCTCACCCTCAAAAATGTGGGGGAATGAATGAATATAAAGGAGGACCAAGGGGTGATTTTTGGTAAATTAGCCCCAATGATTGAGTATTAAGTAGCCAATCATTGACCTTGAAATGGGTGTCCTCGAATCGAGTAATGAATTTAAGGTGGATCCACCGTTGAAATTACGCAACGTGTACTCTTTTATTTGCTTCCTTCGTACGCAGCAGTTTCATCCGTTTGATCCTATTAACTGAATGAAATGAGAATAAGAATTGAGATGTATAACTTTTGCTCCGCCACGTGTCCATCTACTACTAGCCTATTCTATTTAGTGCAAAGTCATGTGATAGCCCTCGATTTAATTAGCAAACATGTGACGATGATGTCACCTGACATCACCCCTCTATTTCTTTATAACAGATTTCCTTGTGAGCTTTTATTTAATTGTTGGGCTTAAGAATATTTGGGCTGGCCCGACCCATTAAGTGGGTTACGGGCTAGCCCAATAAGATCCGAGGACACCGTTGAACTTGTTTTTCCGTGCTCTTTCCAATGGCATCTCATCGGGAAATATTAACGACTTCATCTTAGCTTTAAGTAATAATTAACTTTGACCAAATTGAGCTCGATAAATCCCGTTTTTGCTTCTTTTTCAATCCTTTTACCTGCAAGACATAAAAATACCAAACAAACATATTTGCAATATAATTAAGCATTTTTTAGTATTTTTAGTCCAATTAATAGTGTTTTCCGGGTTATAAAAGATGTGTATTTTAGCGCTCATCAAATTCCCCACACTAAGCCATTGCTGGCCCCACACGCAATATAAATAAAACACGCCCGGAAATAAATAATTTTATCCCCTTTTAACTTATGACCCCCCACAATCAAACAAGAACAGAAAAGATCCATTAAGATGGTTCAAAAATCATTTAAATCGCAAGCATCCCCCCCGTTTTTACCTAGTGTTTTTGAACGTTTTTTTTTGAACTTCCAACTTAAAACTTATTCATGTGTGACATATTGTATTGCTTTCATTATTTATTGATAACTTTTAAGATCACGGAACAAAAAGCACAAAAAATGGTCAAAATGGATAAATTCATCGCCCCAGACTTTCACTCTTCCAGCCAGAGCTTAAAAACAAGACATTGTAAAAACATGATTTAGGGGTTATCCTTTTTATTTCATCTGAAACAACTCAACTACGAGTCCAGAGACGGAGGCTTTATTTAGATAACCCCGGAGTCGAAATTTGGCTTTATACTTATTATTATTGCAACATTATTAAACCTCGGTCCTTTAGAAGGCTGCAACATCGGTTGTGAGCCGGCAAGATGCAGCAAACATATTTCGACCTCGGTAATTTCCTCGACCTTTTAGAAGGCTGCAACATCGGTTGTGAGCCGGCAAGATGCAGCAAACTTTTATCAGTCTCGGATTATTATTACTATGTGCCTTATTTAGAAGACTGCCACATCGGTTGTGAGCCGGCAAGAGGCAGTAAACTTTTATCAGCCCACAGTTTTTATTATTATTATTATTACCTCCACCCTTTAAACGACTGTCACATCGGTATGCGAGCCGACCATGATCCAGAAGTCTTATTTCGGCTTCGGTTTATTACATAATTATTATTATTATAGCCAAATTTCAAGTCCTGTGGTCTTTTAACAACTGCCACATCGGTATGCGAGCCGACCATGGTCCAGGAGTCTATTTCCCCACAACACTGACAAAACCTCGATGTGTACCTTACTTTCACCAGAAGGAATCTCTACGAAGTGATCTAAACTAAGAATCGCAAAAACCAAAGAAACTTTATTTATTCAACAATTATATAACGTTTATTAAGCTGATGGGAGCAAAAAGCCACAATTAACCTTTATGAGCCTTAAAGAAATCCAACTATTCTATGTTTAGCATCAAAACTTATACTCTACTCTATCATCTCTTGTTCTTCACAATTTAAATTTTCTAATAAAGAAACTCGTGAATACTTAGCCTAATAAATTGATCTTTGCATATTTAAAATCAATTATGGGAACTTGCAAAGTCTTGACTTTTTTAAGCTAGACTTGCGTTTTATAGCTCCTTGTATAAAAGATTAGCAAAATCAATCTATTTACAGTTAAGGAGAAAGCTAAGATATAAAACCGGTCGGGTCAAAATTTACTTTTCATTCTCACCAACGAAAAGCCTACATTCGTGTCAACTATTTATTATTTTTTTCAACTAACATATTTTTTTAATTTATGTGAACAATAAACTAGATATTAAGACTTAAAAATTTAAAATTTTTGCGGGAAAACGGGGTACGTGAGAACAACGGGCAAAGGTAGGTAAGATCATATCGAAGATATACTACCCCATACTAAAATTAAACATTGTCCTCAATGTTTCCTAGTCTAAGACTTAAAAACCCCATACTAGAACTCAAAAGGTCGAATGCATAACCTAAGCATGGAGAAAGTATCACACAAATCTTAAGCCGTTTATCAAGTATGCTAAAAGATAAATGTTAGTCGATAATAATCTAGGATATCGGATTTCCCCAAACTAGTTGCAAGCAAAGGCTAGGAAGCTCGAGTGGACCGGGACAAAACACCGAACACGAGAGTCTTCAAAAATTTTGGGTCAATCCTACAAAAAATCACAAGTACAAACAACAAGAATCGGAAGAGTACAAGCCTTCTCACATCACATTAGAAAAATGAAAAATAGATAAGCATGGGGTGCCTCCCACGAAGCGCTTTGTTTTTGGTAACCGAGTCACATAGCTTGACTCGATCCCCGAATTCATTCGTCCTTGGGGATGAAACAAGTGGAAGAGCAAACTTCCATTTGACTTTCAAATACCATCAGCTCAAGAGAAGATAAATAAAAAGCGTAGATGTCAGGGTCAAAAATGGTGTCCTCATTCCCGAAGGAGAAAAGAAAGTTCACATGATGAGTAAAAAGGATTTGGACAACAATTGTGAAGAAAAGATAATGGTGGTCCTTAGATGATAATCTCACACATGATGGAGAAAAAGTTTTCTCCCAGATCCCGGGATCAAAAACTTTAACCATATTTTTCAAAGTATCAAGTTCGGATTCATCCTTAAAGCATTGTGGTTCATGATCGAATAACACCTCGAAGAAGAGATTATGGGTGGTGTCATCAATAAGCAATCTCTCAAGATATAATACGTCTCCATCCGAGTCATAATATCCTTCCTCAATATACGTAGGAACTTCGATAGCTATAAAATCATCGATCTCATCAATATTGCCTCCTGGATCGAAACACTCATCCTCATCGAAAAGAGGTGTGTTAAGTAAAACTGGCTCATCAAAATTAGAAACATTGGAGTCCTTGCTCTCGACATCCTCTAACATCTCTTTAAAAAGAGGATTAATGTTACTGGAGTTGTAATTGTCATCAAATTCAAAAAGAGGGTTTGAATAAACTTGAAAATTTTCTTTATTTTTTATGATTTTTCGAAAATTAAAACCTTAGAAAAAATGATTAAAAAATAATTCTACTAAATGAAAAAATGCCAAAAATCAAGAAAAATCTAAATAAGTTATAAAGATCAAGGAAAATAAACTAAGACGAAGCCACAGCTTAACAAAATGTCCAGGGGAAAACGTTAATAAGCTACGGCTTATAAGAAAAAAGGAAAATTAAAGACAAGTATAAGAATTAAATGGGAGGAGAATTGAATGGATGGGCTATTGCGAATATCGGTTAACACGTTGGGTTTGTGTGCTTGAGGTCACGGGTTCAAGGTTGCTTAGCACCTTTTTGCTATATTTTTTTTTCTTTTTTACTTTTTGCAAAAACTAAATACTATAACTTAAAGGAAACATATTTTTAAGCATTTTTTATAAAAACAACTTTAGCTGAAAACCAAGATTAAGCTCTCTAAGAGCTTTTGAAAATCTGTCCACAGAAAGTGGAGTTTTAAACTCACTTTTGCTTATTTCAACTAAAACAGTTGCACAAAGCTCAAATTAAGCTCAAATTGCAACTAAAAGAGATCTAAGAATATATAATGCTACTAAATGGAAAGCACTTAAACCACTAACACTTAACCTAGTGAATTGAAAATCTAAAAGCTAAACTCAGGCACAAACTCAAAGAGCTCAAAATTAGTTTAAGCTCAATAAGCCAATTCAGAAGCTAAGCTTTTGAAGATAAGCTAACTAATGAATCCTAATGAAACCCTACTATTCAGTTTTTCAAATAAGTAACTAAAATTAAGCCCTACTAAAAAAGTTATCTAAAACTACTTATTTTTGGCTTTTTGCTTTTATACTGACTGTGAAAGTAAATTTATTCTTGAAATGAGCTGGAAATTTATAAACAGGCGATATCTTAATTATAACTATATTACCTAAGATCCTACTTAATTTTAAAAGCTAAATTATATTTAAACTATCTTAAAAATGGATTAAAAGCCACTGCAGTGGTTCCTACTGATGCACAAATGGTCAAAAGGTTAAAACTAAAATGCAGGTAACCTTGTGGTTACTACTGCATTTATCACACTCAAATAGAGTGCACAAACACTTAGCAAACCAAATCCAAGCCTTGGAAGGCTTGGATTAAGTTTTTACTAGCAAAAGAAAGGGGTAAAAGTACATTGGTGCGGCACACCCATACTTAGGCATAAACTTTTACTTTTTTGAATCTAACCTCTAAAAGCTCTATTATCCTACTATAATGAAAATTAATCTTAACAAAGAAAAATTACCTAAGTGCTTTGACTTTTAGTAGTCAAACAAGGCTAAACCAAACACCCCTTAACTACTATGATAGATTTGCAAAGAGCTTGAAAATGAATACTAGCTTAAAAACCTTTGATACCAGATAATATTTAGCTTATAACTAACTTATTAAACATAAATCAAAAAGCCAATAACACTCAGAAGTAAAACTAAGATTACACTTAATTTTTATTTTATTTTATGTTTTTTAAGACGATTAAGCTATTGCATAGTTTTAAACTATAAATCTACAAACAGGAAAGCAAAATACACTTAAATAGCTAAAAATAAAACAATTATAAGCACTAATTAGCAGGCAGATTAAGCAAATAAGCAGTTTACACTAATTAGCAATTATTTAAGCTAAAACTTAAATGACAAAAAAGTAAACACGAGACTTATAGGAATGTTTCAGCTCAAACAGAACTTTTGCTCTTGAGCTTATCACAGCTCTAAGCTGATCCTTTGGATAAGCTAGTAAAAGTCCTTGGGATTCCTTCCATGATTGAATCCCCTTCCAAAGCTTTTAGGTCCAAAATAGTTTAAGGTTTTAAACTAGTTTATAAGACTTAAGTAGATTAAGGTCTGATTTAGCTCAATTACTAGCTTATAGACTAGTAAGAGCTTATATGAGCTTATTAGAACAATAGCTTAACATTTGAGAAAAAATAAGAGCTTATGAGTGAAATTTAAAAGAGCTTATGACAAAGTATTTAAGAGTAAAACTAGATGTCATTAAAATAAAACTTGATTCACATGATTTTAAAGAAAAATTACAACTGAATGTTAAAAGGAAATTGCAATAGTAAATTTAAGCTAAAATTCTACTAGCTACCTCCCTCTTTGTGTGTGAAAAAAAAATGAGCCTATTTATAGCCTCTCATAGATCCTTCTAGGCCTTGCCTTGCTGCCCACGCTCCATCAATCACATCCGTACATTCCATCAATCATTGGAGGATGAATTTGAGTCGTTAGATCATCTTGGGATCACACAGATTGCCAGCTTGGCAATCCGTGTTAAGACTCCTTGTGCTTTCTCTCTGAGTGAGTCAAGTGTAAGAATCATCATTTCTTGTGCTTCTTTGCCTTAGCCGTGATCCTCTCTTAGTGGGTTTAGCCAATAGGATGCGAGGAATGATGCAATCATTTTGCCATGTCATTAATTAATACTTGAATAGTCCTTTCTGCCCCTTAATTGAGCTTTGCCCTTTGTTTTACCCTTTGGTTAATTGTAGGAGACGATGAACAGTAAACTGTTCATTGGCGCCTTTTTATAACTGAAAACGGGTAAAAGAGATTTAAACTTTAGGGATATGGCAAAGTAAGTCCTTCTCTTTGGTTTATGAAAGTTTAGGTGTTTTAAACATTTTCCAAATATGGCATAATTGGCCCCTGGACTTAGTTATAAAAGGTAATGGGTTTTAGGGTTTTGGGCTTTTGTTATTGGGCTTATGATCCGGGTAGGGTTTAAAGGGTAATTAAGGGCCCATTAAGACTTCAAGGACCATTTGTGTAACTTTGGAAACTTAGGGGACTAGATTTGTAACTTTGGGTTTTTATGGTTTGACTGAGTTGATTGAGATTTGACCATTGGTTGATTTTTTGACTTTGGTTTTTTTTAATCCCCGACTTCTTTTGTGCTCTTCCGTTCCTCGTATCCGTGTTTGCCCGTTTTTGACGGTTTTCTTGTGATCTTTTGTTTTATCCGTACCTGCACACACAAAACACAAAAACAAGTATATCTTTGCCATTTTAAGTGTGTTTTTGGTCATTTAGGGTCATTTTTGGTGTTAACGGATATGTGTATTTTACACTTATCAAAATTCTCCAAACTAAACGATTGCGTGTCCTCACGCAATATTACATGCCTTATAACCAAATACCTCAAAACTTCCCCAAACTAAACCTTTGAAAAGTAGCAAAGATTTTTGTTGAGAGAGCTAAGAGATCACAAGTTATAAAACACCCGATTTCCCATTTTCAAAGATTTTTTATTTTTTATGATTTTTCTTGATAGACTATCTAACTACAACTTATTCTTGTGTTGACATAATGTAATGTTTTCATTACCTTAGTGGTAACTTTAAGGATCATGGAACAAAAAGCACAATTAAGTGTCTAAAAGATAACTTCATCATTCCTGATTTTTCACTTTTCCCATACTAAGCTTAAAAATAAGATCACCGTTAAGTACGAGTAGATGCTAAGGACTTCTTATATTTACAATTTGTGAATTTCCTCTTCCCGACATAAATTATTATATTTTAGTGTGGTGTGCTTTAAATTAATTTAAAAACCATTAAAATCTACATATTAGATGTTGAAATCCGACTAAGCTTTACACATGGGCCTTTTGGGATAATATGCTAATCACTTAGTAAGATCACAACTCAAAGCAAACAAAAACCTCCTTAGCTAAGACATCGTCGGTTCACTTGTCCCATTAATGACTTTCTTCTCTAGCATCCCACCGTCATCGGGTAAGTGCTAAGGCTTTTGACACCCCATCCGGAGAATAATAATCGAAACGCATGAACTTCCGATGAAAAAGCCTTGTAGACTTTTGCAAATTTTTGGTTCAAAAGAATACTTTGGTTTTAGAAAAGGAAACTTTTACTATTTATTTTCTAACTTGCAACATTATTATTACTATTTACATTATTAGGCTAGGAACCGGTATCACTTTTCTTTCGACGACACATCGGCCACGCCTCCGACAAGAGTCCGTGTACTTATTATGATACCAACCCTAAATATACATCCTCCACCCTTTCTTTCGATGTCACATCGGGAGCGAACCGAAAAATGCCCATGTACTTTATTGCGATGGGAAGTTTTGCTATATTATTTTAACATTAGGATTTATAACTTGCATCCTTTTTATTCATCACTATATTTTTTCTTTTTCTTTTTTTTATTTTAGTTTTTATTTGATTTTTTTATTTTTTTTTTCATTTTACTAATAACACATTATTTTTGCAAATAGAAAAATTTCGTTTTAGAAAACCAAAGTATAAACTTGAACTAAAATTCTTATTTATAAATGATGTTGACTTCATCGATAAAGCTTTTTCTCTAAATATGTTGATTAGACTTTTAAGAGTAAAACTCTAATTTGTAAAAATTAAAGTCAACGTATAATTAATATTTTTAAAGAATTTTTGGGAAGAAAAACCCAAGTCTATTTTTTAAGCTTAAGTTTTCCAAATAACCTTGTTTTGCATCCTAATTCGTAATTAACACTATCATTTTTATGTCTTTTGCAATTTAAAATCTCTATTAAGAGATTCGCAAATAGCTTTATCCTATATAAAATCCAACTTGGCATATTTAAAATCTACTTGAGATTAGCACAAGTCTTCATTTACTAATGATTTCAAGTCTAGCATGTTTAAAGTCTACATGAGACTAGCACAAACTATCATCATTAATTGTTAAGGGAGAAAGCTAGAACTCAACACGTTCGATCGGGTCAAAAATTACTTCTTATTCTCACCAACGGAAAACCTACATTCGTGTCTTAACACTTTTTTTTACAAATAAAAACTTAAAAATTTAAATTTTTTGCTATTTTTGTGGGAAAACGGGTACGTGAGAACAAAACAATAAGCAGGTAACATCAAATCGATAGATTCCCTCCCCAAACTAAAACGAAACATTGTCCTCAATGTTTAAGTCGGGTTCTACGTAAATCTAAGCCGTTTATTAATTATGCAAAGATAGACGTTAATCGATAAGATGAAAGGATATCGGATCTCCCCAAACTAATTTCAAACAAAGGATAGGAAGCTCGAGTGAACCGGGACACAACACCGAACACGAGAGTCTTCAGAAATTGTTGGTTCAATCCTACAAAAATCACAACAAACAACAAACACAAAGAACGGAAGAGTACAAGCCTCCTCACAACACAACACATTTGTTAGAAAATAGAAAGAAAATAGAAAAGGATAAGCATGGGGTGAACTCCCACGAAGCGGCTTGTTTTTGTTCACCGAGTCGCAAGCTCGACTCGATCCCTGCATTCATTTGTCCTTAGGGAAAGTTTGGAGATCCGGGATAACCAACGGTGGCATATCCCCTCCATAGTAATGCTTAAGACGGTGGCAATTCACTTTGAAATTTGAGCCATCGGGGTGAGATAATTTGGCAGTGCCATATGGAAAAACTTCGGTTATAGTGAAAGGGCCGGACCAACGGGACTTAAGCTTACCGGAGAAAATCTTCAATCGGGAGTTAAAGAGGAGGACTCGATCACCAACGTTAAAAACGCGGTTTTTGATCTTAGCGTCATGAATTCTCTTAGTTTTCTCCTTGTAGATTAAAGAATTTTCGTAAGCTTGATCACGGAGCTCGTTAAGTTCGTTAAGCTGGAGCTTCCGGTAATCACCCGCGGTTTTAAGATCGAAATTGGCATGCTTAAGAGCCCAATATGCCTTGTGTTCTAATTCAACCGGTAAGTGACATGATTTTCCATAAACTAGCTTGTAGGGCGTGCCTCCGATCGGAGTTTTGTAAGCGGTTCGAAATGCCCACAACGCATCGTCTAATTTGTCAGACCACGAGGCACAGTTTTCTCCTACCGTCCTTTCTAAGATTATTTTAAGTCCACGATTCGTCACCTCGACTTGACCACTAGTTTGAGGGTGGTAAGCGGTAGAAAGACGATGTGTGACTCCATATTTTGACATGACTTTATCAAATTTGTCGTTACAAAAATAGGTCCTACGATCGCTTATGATAGTTTCGGGTGCACGAATCGGGAGAAAAGGGATTTCAAATATTTGACAATACTCTAGCATCGTTGGTGGGAACGCCTTGGCTTCACCTCATTTGGGAAAGATTAATCGATGGCTACAAGTTATGTATTTGTTTCCTCTTGACGACGAAAAAGGTCCCATAAAATCAATGCCCCATACATCGAAAATTTTACAAACTTGGATAGCATTTTGAGGCATCTCATCTTGATGTGAAATTTTGCCTTGTCTTTGACATGCATCACAAGATTTGATCATTGAATGCAGCATCTTGTTAAATGGTAGCATAAAGAAACGGCATCAAATACTTTCCGAGGCGGTGATGTTGGCACTATGATGGCCCCCGGTGGGTCCTTCATGACAAGCTTTGAGGATTTCAAGAGCTTCTTGGCCAAATACACACCTACGGATGGATTAGATGCACTAATTCGAAGAGATAGGGTCATCCCAAAAGTAGTGCTTTACATCTTTGAAAAACTTTCTCTTTTGTTGAGTTGACATCCCTTTGATAAGAAAATTCCCTGCGTGGTAATTTGCTATATCGACAAACCACGGAGTACTTTGGTTATCATAAGAAGTAACCGTATTCAATGTCTCAAGAGGAAAGGTTTCGTTAATCTCCTTAGGATCAAATACTTTCTAGACGGGTTTTCAAGACGTGAAAGGTGATCGGTGCCACTGTTTTCAGCTCCTTTGGTCATCAATCACTTTAAATTTTTTTTAATTTGATTTTTTTATTTGAATTCTTGGAGAAGTAAAACCCATCTAAGCAATCTTGCTTTGGCATCTTTCTTGTTGAAGAGGTATTTTAAAGCAGAATGGTCCGTGTAAACAACACTTTTATTCATGATAAGATATGATCGAAATTTCTCAAAAGCGTATACTACTGCAAGCATCTCTTTTTCCGTTGTTGAGTGTATTTTTTTTGCTTCGGTCATTATCTTGCTTGCATAATGAATTGGTCTAAAATGCTTCTCAATCCTTTGCCCTAGAACCACACATATTGCATAATCACTTGCGTCGCACATGAGTTCAAAAGGTTGGTCCCAATTTGGAGCAATGAGAATTGGAGCTTCAGTTAATTTCTTCGTTAGCAGTCTGAAAGGCTCCCTGAATGCATTTTCTAAAAGATAAACGGGGTGTTCTTCTCAAGAAGGTGGGTCATGGGTCGAGAAATCTTTGAAAAATCTTTGATGAATCTACGGTAAAAACCAGCATGCCCGAGAAAACTTCGAATACCCTTGACGGTAGTTGGGTGAGGTAGCTTAGAAATCACATCGATCTTGGCTTTGTCGACTTCAATTCCTTTCTTCGAGATCTTATGTCCTAATACGATACCTTCTTTAACCATGAAATGGCTTTTTTCCCAATTTAGAGCTAAATTAGTGTCTTCACACCGTTTAAGCATTTTATCTAGATTGGTGAGGCACGTAGAAAAAGAATTTCCAAAAACCGAAATTCATCTTGATGACTCGATGTCTTTTTCAATCATGTCATGGAAGATTGCCATCATACACCTCTGAAACGTGCCTGGTGCATTGCATAAGCCAAAAGGCATGCGGCGGTAAGCAAACGTTCCGTATGGGCAGGTGAATGTGGTCTTTTCTTGGTCTTTTGGATCAATTGGAATTTGGAAATAACCCGAGAAACCGTCGAGGAAACAATAGTACTCATTTCCTGCGAGTCTCTCAAGCATTTGGTCCATGAATGGCAAAGGGAAATGGTCTTTTCTTGTAGCTTCGTTCAATTTGTCGATATCTATGCATACTCGTTCATCCCGTTACAAGTCTTGTTGGCACTAATTCGTTTTCATCATTGGTTACTACGGTCATTCCTCCTTTCTTTGGTACACAGTGTACTGGGCTCACCCAAGGACTATCCGAGATTGGGTAGATCAATCCAGCGTCAAGAAGTTTTTCAACCTCTTTCTTAATGACATCATGGATCTTTGGATTAACCCTTCTCTGATGTTGGACCGTTGGTTCGTAATCCTCCTCCATTAGAATCTTATGAGAACAAAATTCCGGGTTTATACCCTTTATGTCAGAAAGTTTCCAAGCAATTGCTTGCTTTCGGGATTTAAGAACCTTTATGAGAGCGGTCTTCTCATCATCACTCAAATCTTTGGCAATTATGACAGGCAACTTGTTGTTATCTGCTAAAAATGCGTATTCGAGATGAGGTGGTAAGTCCTTAAGTTCAACCTCGGGAGGTTCATCGATTGAAGATTCGGCAGATTTACAAACTTTAAGCTCTTTCCTGATTTCTGGTAAGTAATTTCCTTGATTCAGTGATGGCGAAGGATCACTATTGAGAAGAGATTCGAGAAGGAGAATGTCCCCCTCTGGGTCATAATAAGCTTCATCAACTTCCGGTAAAGTTGGATCATCGGCTAGAGCAAGAAAAGTATCAGCTTCTTCCAAAAGTAGAAAATCACTATCCCCGAAAGGAGTGAGAGTCGGAGAAGAATTTGAAACAATCGGATCGTATCCGGGAGAAGGATTGCCATATGCAATTTCGTCAGAAAATCCTAAAACTTCTTGTGAGTATTCTTCACACGTGACATAGATTAAGATCTACTTTCGTCTACGTTTCGGATTGTTGTACGAAATAGAAGGAGTATCACCACATTTAAGGGTCAAAGATTGATCATCGTGTCTAAGGGTTATTTCCCCTTCATACACATCTATCAAAGCATGAGCCGTCCTAAGAAAAGGTCTCCCAAGTATTAACGGTATTCGAGGATCGGCTATGAAATCAAGAACAACAAAATCGGCCGGAAAGTAGAACTTTCCTACCTTGACAAAATTTCCAGTAAACCGGTTGGTTGGAAATTGTTCGGTCAGCTAATTCTAACAACATTTAGTATCATTAGGCCCGCGTCTAAGCTTTTTTCCAAATGGAAAGAGGCATGAGATTAAATTCTTTTAGCACCTAAATCGGCTAGGGCTAAGCAATTATCAACTCTGAAAAAATCACTGGTGATTAAGAAAACGATCGGGGTCACTAGCTTTTCTGGAAGCTTTTAAGGACAACGCACTACCCCCAAAAAAATTTTTTTTTTTTTTCCCCATTTCAATGTGTCTTGGTTACTCGATTAATTATCTTTGTTTTTTAAGCTTTTTTTGAACATCGGAGCAAACTTAGCATATGAATGAGAGGTCCGCGAAACTTTGCTCAAAATGGAGATACGGATAAATTTTCATAAATTTGGAAGCTAGGATATCTCCTTTTCAAAGAACGTTTCTCTTGTGCAAGGTCTTGGAAGGGTAAGGCAAACTAGTCTTGGTTTTTTGTGTTACGAGAGGCTCATTGATTGGTTTTTTAATCTTGGTTTGATTTCGTCCAAGGAAGGTTGGATGTCTTCGGAGCTTAGGTAGCTCTGTTTCCTTAGTCACCTCGGTGTTCCTTTTCTACCACCGGCGGGTGGAATTGGGAGGACATCATATGTGGCACCACTTCGTGTGGTTAATTGCTTGTGCTTCGTTCCTCGGGGTTTGGAATGGTATTGCTTGGTAACGAACTTGAACTTGAAGCTTGGTTGGTATGATAGTTTTGCATGAAACTTAGCATCATTTTCTGAAAATCATCTTGCTTCTTTTGAGAATCATTGTAAACTCTTTGAAAATCATTTTGGTTCCTTTGAAAATTATCCAACTTCATTTGCAAGTTCTTCATGTTCGCATCATTAGCTTAGCATAAACTTCAAAATCCGTTTTTAGAACACTTGAATTTGTGAAACGGGAGGTAAAGCTTGATTAACCAAAGGTTGATTTGTTGGTGGTTGGTATGGTGGGGTTTGATAAACGGCTCCTTGATTGTTTTGACGGTTTTGGTTGAAATTGCCTCCACGGTTTTGATTCGAATTGAAATTGTTTCCTTGATATCGGCTTTGGTTTCCTTGGTTGTTTTGAACATTTTGGGTTGCATTAAAACCGGGTGGGTCTCATTTGATTTGCCAAATTAGGAGGATTTATTTGACAAAGTTGCCAACGGCGGCGGTTTGTTGGAATTGATGAATGTTATCATGAAAAACGGGAAATTCATTCCTTGTTAACGGACAATTGTTGAAATTATGGTTTGAACCACATGTAACACAAACTTCCTCGACTGCTTTGACGGTAGCAGGAGTCGTAACATTCTTTTCACTAATCATCTTTTCTAATCGGCTCATTTTGAATATCCTTAATTTGTCTTCAAGAGAAGCGGGAGTTGTTGAAATTCAAAAGAATAGAAGGTGTAGACGTTGAAAGAGGAGCATTCGTACTCACTCTTGGTTCAATTGCACGACTTCTTGAATAACAAAACCTTCCCCCCACCCCCCCCTTATACTTCTCTCTTTCCCTCCGTCTGATTTACTCTAAATAATGCTAAACCATCACGAGGACATTTTATCTAGAAAAATTTCCACCCGCGGTCGGAATCTAAGCATTCTTGATCATTGGTATTCGAAGGATTGTAAAACGTATCATGTTGATGTAATTTGGAGAAACCATGATGAGGGACATTGTCGAAGAAGTCCTTTGAAACATTCCCATGCTTCGTTGAAAGTTTCATTTGGTTTTTGCAAGAAAGTAGTGATTTCATTTCGAAGGTAAGTTGTTTTCGAAGGTGGAAAGAATTGGTTTATGAATTTTGAGACAAGATCATCCCACGTTAGAATCGATCGAGGTGGTTCTTTATCTAGCCAAGTCCGGGCTTCACCTTCGAGAGAAAAAGGAAAAAGCAAAAGCTTAATCGACGTATTCGGAACTTCGGGTTGTTCTAAACGTAGAAGTAACTTGTTGAAAAATCAGAGGAGATATGTGGGTTTGTTTACCCGTAATTTGATTACTTTGAACTAGATTAATCAATGTTTGTTTGAGTTCAAATTGTTTGATTTTATCGGTGGAAAACAATTGCATCTTCGTATCCCTCGATGGGAGCTTGTAGCATCTGAGCCATGGTACGATTGTTGGCCATTGGAATCTCGGGTTCCTCAATAATAACCGATGTTATTTGTTGTTGTCGACGATTTCGATTACGAGCCTGAAAACGAGTGCGCATGCACTAAAAATAGAGAAAAGTAATTAAAAATAAAGCAAAAATTACACTAATTTTTTTAACAATCTATTTTAAACGGATACACGGAAGACAACTTAAAACCAAATAATCAACTTACTTCACGGTAGCTCTTAAAAATTTCTTCTTAAGATGAGCCGTACCTCATAAGTGACACAAATGACAAGTTTTTTTAATCTTTGGTTCGATTTGGGAACTTTTCAAGTTCACTGGAACTTATTTATGATAATACCTCAATTGAAGGTATTATATGTTGGTGTTCTTTTACCAACTTTGTGTATTTTATTATTTTTTAAAGACAATTTGTTTATATTTTTGATTTTTTTATATATTTATATGATAACTATACTAAAAAGAAAGGAAAAAATATTTTTTACTTTTATATATATATATATATATATATAATATATATTATTCTATATATAATATAGATAGATATTGGGTTTTTTATTTTTATAACAAAATTATAACTTTCGTAAACGAAAGGATCTTCGAATCACGATCAACAAACGTAAACGAAAGAATCTTAATCACAAATCCCCGGCAGCGGCGCCAAAAACTGATTGTTGAGTTTTATATACTATAAAATATAATATAATTTTCCAAAAGAGCAATTAAGAACTTTCCTAAAGTCTCCCTTAAGAAAAGCTCACTCTAAAAGACTTATATATTTATTATATTAATATGTATATTAACCGGGAAGAATGATCACCCGGGTCGTTTCCCCAACGACTTGTGAAATTGAAACCTTGCTTTAGCTTGGATTATGATTTGAATGAGAGAAAAGATATTTTTGAGTTCTAATAAATACTAAATATAAGCATTATTTAAATTGAACAATTAAAAAGCAATTAACACACTTAAACTAATTAACGGGAGTAAATAAAACGCGACAAAAATAAGCAAATTACACTAAAATTAACTCCTAAAAATGCAAAACTAAATTTCTAACCTAAAATTAGGACAAAGAAAATTTAGAAAAAGAAAAACTATTTTTTCTTATTATTTTTGAATATATTAGTGATTTAAAAACTATTTTAATCTATTAAATCCAAAAAAATAGCAAATAAGTCCTAAAAATTTAGAAAATGGGCTTTTTTAAACTTAGAAACGTCTAAAGTAAACTTAAAAAACTCAGAAAAATATTTTTAACTATTTTTAAATTAAAATCCTATTTTTAAAAGTAAAAATAATGGCTTTAAAAATGAAAAATTAAAAATACTTAAAAGTGTTGAAAAATGATTTTTCTGAATGTAAACCTAAAAGTATTTATTCTAATACTAAAAACTAGAATCAAAGTTAAACAATTCAGAGACACATTACTTCAACTCATGGGTAATGTTAAGAAGTCTGTTGCTAAAAGAATACGTCATCAAAGACAGTATGATAGAAGGCTGAATAAAAGACAGATGCAGACGTAAAAGAGTAAGATTGATATGGGTAAAGCATTATATGCTGATTTGGTTGTCACAAAAAGCAATGGAACAGAATCAGAAGTGCAAAATGACAGCAACATGTCAGGGAATGATACAAATGCTGAAGATGCAGATATCAGACCCATATATGACAAAGAGCCAATGGTTGAGGTACAATTGACTGCTGAATGTAATATCTTTGCTATAGGACAACAACATACTGAGCAATGTCAAGTTAAAAGTCCTATGCATGATTAATCACCTGATAACCAGACACCTGACTACTCAAAACAATCACTCGAGTCTGAAAATATTTTACTCAAAAAGACCTTTGCCCAATCTCTAAAAGATTTTTCAAGAATGAAAGCACATTGTATTGCTATCAAACTTAAATATCAAAATCAAGCTTTAAAATTGGGGCAACATGGTTAAATTTTGAATGTAACAAGTTATAAAGCCAAGATTAAAAAGGAAATTGATGTAATTGAAACAATAAACATTAAATTAGAACATAGTGTGGCTAAATTACGTAAGGAAAATGAGATTTTGAAAAAGCATTACAAAGATTTGTATGATTCTATTAAAATTACGAGATCTAAGACTATAGAACATACAACTTCTTTGCTTGCTAATAATGCTGATTTAAAAGCTCAGATTCAGGAAAAGGTTTTTGCAATTGCTGCTTTAAAAAATAACTTAAGAAAATTAAAAAGAAATAGTATAGATACTAAGTTTGCTAAAACATCAGTCTTGGGGAAACCAGTTTTACAATCACTAAGAAAATAATTAGTTGTTAGGCAACCGAATGCGTTTAAATCTGAAAGACCTCAAATGTGAACCACGGTTTTCCTCCCAAGTTGATGTGAGTAACAATTTGTTAAGACCAATAACTCAACACTATTTGCCTAAGAGAAGAGAATCCGTTTCTGCAAAACCTGATCATATGATTGCATCTAGTGAAATTAAGGATAGTTCTAAGAACATGCCAAGATTTAGTTCAAATGACATGGTTCATAATCACTATCTAGATGAAGCTAGTAAAAAGATACAAGAAAGAGATAGGAACTCAAAAACTAATGTGATACCTTATGCTAGATTTCAAAGCACTGCTAATGGTAGCAAACCAAAACCTAAGAGCACTAATCACTCAACTAGGAGTTTGCTTGTATTTAAGAGTAGTTGCGTAACAATAACGGTTGTACCCAAAGCATATCACTCTAAGAGTTCTAGTTCTTTCTCAGATACCAAACACTTTGTTTGTTCTACATGTTATAAGTGTGTCTTTAATGCAAATAATGATGCTTGTATAACAAAACTACTGAAGGAAGTGAATTCACATGCTAAGATTCAATCCTATAAGACCAGAAACAGTAACAAACTTACAGATCAAAAGAGTCATACTCAGAAACCTGGTAGACAGATCTTTACAGGACATAGGTTTTCACCCAATAAGACTTTTGTTGTGTATGAGAAAACATCTTCTAGATCTGATCTTAGTTGGAAACCCACGGGTAAAATTTTCAAATCTGTTGGTCTTAGGTGGATTCCTACAAGAAAGTTATTCGCTTCTTGTACAAGCAAGGTTGACAGTGAACCCCCACATGGTTCAAATATAGATATCCTTAATATTCATGAATGCAAACAAACTCTGCATGTAAGTGCAGGTACATCAATCAATGTTCAGAAGGAACAAAGTCTTGATTTAAGTGCATGTACCTTATGTAATGTCAACAAGGAAAATCTCATAGTATGGTTGCTGAAAAGTGAATATTAGATTCATTATCAGTGGAGTCACAGATGATGTACAGAGAAAAATGTCGTTATCACAACAGATCAAGCCTCGAACCTTAATGTCAAATGACGTTTGAACACAAAGGTTCAAGCTTCGCTCCACAATGTCAACAGAAGTTCCTACATCAAATATGATAGTCATGACGTTAATGCCAGAGTTGGGAAGTCTATTCGATCCTTTGTTCGACGAATATTTCAATGGAGAAAATCTAGTTGTTTCAAAGTCTTCCGCTGTTACTACTGCTGATGCATCCGATAAACGTCAACAACAACCAGATTTAACTTCATTTACTTCAACTCTAGCAACAAATGTCACTGTTGATGAAAACTTCAATGTGTAAATATTTTTTATTTTTCTCTTTATTTTGATTTATAAATATTTTTAACAAAAATACAAAAATATAAAACCAACAAAAAGAAAATAAAAAAATATAAAATCTATAAAAACAAAATATAAAATCAGAAAATTTCAAAAATATCAAAAAGAATCTTCTCGACATGTCTCTTGGAATCGATAACATTTATGTACCTAGAAATGTTGATTAACATTGACACGGGTGTGTAAATAAAGTTCGAGCAAGAGTTCAAACATTTCAAACATGTCATTTCTAAATTTTCTTAATGACTTATGTACATTTCAGTGCATAACTCGGACCCGAATATAATAGGGAAGTGTACACTTCAGTGCGTTTACTCTAAAAATAGAAGAGAAGTCTTATATCATGCGTTTTTAAAACTGTTGAACACAATTTTCAAAAAGAACTTTCAATGTCAAATTGTCTACAATATAATTTGTGGTATCTTTCCATAAAAAGTGGTATTTGTTAAAATTATGTGTTCAATACTCCCTTCCTCAATTAAGTTTAAAAATTTTGGTACTTACAATGTCATTTTAAGTGGATCAATTTTTAAAGGGGAGCTTTTAAAACCAAAGCCTTTTAATATGTTGGGTACATCTCATAAATATCAATTTTATGTATCCAAACACATTTCGTGAAATTAAAATGTGGAACTTATAATGTCAATTAATACTATACATTGTTTACTAAGGCATCTTACTCCGCCGTCAACATATTTATGGTGTCATATCATTTTTTTCTTGTAATGTCAAGTTTTAAAAATTAATGGTACCCCACATACTATGTTGAAGAGGAGCTATCAGAACATGAATTCATGCAATATCGTGGTATAATTTTTCTTCCCATGCAACTTTTCATGTCATAAATTTTAATCAATTGGTATTTCAAATACTAAATGTTTTATTATTTAAAATAAGGGGAGAAAATGTGATTAAAATGTGATATAGAAGAATATGATCTTTAAGACTCTAAGTGCAACTCTTTCCTTCATGTGCAAAACATTTTCGAATCTCGATGCACATGTGTAGGGGGTATTTCAAAATGTCTGTATCAATGATTTTATGGTTCGATCTTTATACCCAACAACCAATTAATCTTACGACGTCAATGAAGTCATAAGGTGGTTAAGGTTAGGTATAAGTCCTATGATCCAACCAAAACCGGTGGGATCTACCCAAGGACAATCTATAGTTAGAAATAGCAGTCCTTAGGTATGATTGGATATGAATGATATAAGGGAAAAATGTCAACTAAGATTGAGCTAACACTAGAACAATCACAACAAGGTGTTAGTAATGACGTCTTGGTAAGCATTGAAGGGGTTGAAAAATAAAAAAGAAATGTATGGATAAAGAGTGAAAACAAATCAGCCCTCCACATAACTTAGACAGAAACTGGGTCAATACATAATATCAAAATAAAATGTTGATTGATCGATATTGAAGAAAGCCGTCCATGACCCAGTGATGCAATGGCATAACCTTCCCAGCATTCGATTTCTCTCAAAGAATACTTGTCTCATTTGTCTCAAAGATACACACGCTAAAATCTATTGGAATCTCACTCTGAGATGTGATATTGAATAGGTGGCAGTCTGCTCAGCCTGATTACTAAAACAAAGTGCACAATCGAGTCTGAGCCAGAAAAGACAAATTATTAAATCTCATTAGGGACAATGTCAAAATACAATTGTTATTCTTCAAATATAAAATTTAGATCAAAGAGTCTTACACATTATCCTTGTGATCCTTGCCGAACATCTGTGTGATACATTTATGTATTAACTAGTGAGGATGGAATCCTGTTGAGCCAACTCTAACAAGCTCTTGTAGGTGATTACGAGATCTATATGAATCTAACTTATGACAACTGGATATCGATTTGGTCTAGTATTATGAATTGACGACGTAATTTGAAAGATAGTAATATATCTGTTCATTCTTTCCGTGTTGTTCGCTTTGAGACGCTTGATAACCGAGAACAGGCTTGTACAATGCCGAAACTCTGTCAGAAGAATTCTTCTGACTTCTATCTGATCACAGGGAGTATTATATACTAATTATCGAGGAAACCGTGGTTATTCATACCGTATTAGACTCAAGTGACAAAGTCACTTTCCGTTCATATCTGTTGTTTATACTAACCTTTTAAAACAGATCGCAAACGTCGGTGTTGCATCCATGTACGCGAAGTCGGATTCATTACCACATACTCATACTCGAGCTCTAAAAGTGAATCATTGAGCATCAAGAGTGTTGATCCTAAACTTCATCAAAGATCTTCAAAGTCAAATCAAGAATCGTATTTTTGGGAGATTATTGGCCTTATGTTTATATAAGTCAAACAAGAATGTAATAAGTATGAGTATGTCAGTCAAGAGCACAAGATGATCAAGAAAGTCAAATCAAGGTGATTCAGTCAAGGGAGATGATGCTAGATGAAATGATTCTAAGAACTCAAAAGTCAAAAGGTGAAGGCTCAAGATTCAGATCACATAACCGACACCAAAAGAATGTTTACGGTGTCTAAAAGCATGAATGAATATGTCCATTTACAAACAGAAAGACAAGACAAGACAAAGAAGCAAGTCAAACGTCATATCTTCAACATTGGGGAAGATAAAGTCAAATCAAGATAACCTCCATCAAGAACGTCAACGTTAGGGAGATCAAAGAAGACCTCAACATTGGGGGAGATTGTTAGCCTTAATTTTATATAAGTCGAACAAGAATGTTATCAGTCTTATTAGTCAAAGTTAGTCTTGTAATGTAATAGGCTAGTCGGGTTCGACGGGCTTGGACTGTAATCTAATATTTTCTGTGTTTCGGGCTCAAAGCCCAAGATAAGCCAAGTCCGGCCCAAGTAACAAGCCCATACGCCACTTAGTGGGTTAAGGGTATAAATATGACCCTCTCCACACATGGAGAGGGTGTTGGTTGCCATTTCTTATATGTGTAATCATCCACTCCTCTTTTTCTCTCTAATCTAATCTTCCATCTTTTGTTTCTCTCTTTTCTTTCTCTCTCTACTTTTCTTTCTTTTCTTCTTTTTTTCTCCTAGCTTATTGCTTATTTGGTATGCTTATTAGTTGTGATATGGGTTAAGTTTTGAGATAACAAAATACTTAGTATGATGAATTTTAATTGTAAAAGAATTAAAAGTCAAAGAAGAATTTAGGAAAAGAAATACAAGGGTATTTTAGTCAATTCAGTTTGACAAAGGACTATAAGTGAAACCTAAGGTTTCCCACATGGATGATTTTTGCAATTTTGATACCATGCGGACCAAACGTGCAATTTGGCCAAACCACAAGGATAATTTTTACAATTCTCTCATACGTTTTCCTATGTTTTTGTATGTTTTATACGTTTTCTTACGCTTTTGTTCGTTTTATACGTTCTTATACGTTTTTTTTTACGTTTTTTATGTTTTTTACGGTTTTGGACGTTATTATACGTTTTCATCCGTACAAAAACATAAAAAAGTATAAAACATATAAATACATACAAAAATGTACGAAAACGTAAATAAACATATACAAAGAATTAAAACGTTCAAAAATGTACAAAAATGTACAAACAAAGTACAAAAATGTACGAAAACGTATAAAAACAGGTATAAAACGTATGAAACGTACAAAGTCGTACGAAATACCATTAAAAATTTATAAAATGGGTGAAAATGTATGAATGTGTTAATAATATATCAAAAACGTATAAAAAACGTACAAACAACGATAAAAACGTATTAAAACGTTGTATAACTATTGTAGAGATAAATCAGCCAATAATTGATGCAAAATGGTTCAACATGTCATAATATGATATTTGTTTTTAGTACTTTTGATAATTTATATGCTTTGGGATTATTATGTTTTAGATATATTTTGAATTATTGTGTACTGTCTTTGATACTTCGGTTTTTAAGCGATTACATATTTTGCATTCCAACGTTGTATTATCATTTGACTAAAGAATTTATTTGCTCGAATCTCTAAACACTTTAGTGAAAAAGATAAAAACAAAAATAATAAAAAAAATACTTCAAGAGCACAATAAACAAACAGTGTTCTTGCTTGCAGATGATGAGGTAAAATCTCTAAAACTAAACGGAAACCAATTTTCCACAAAATATAAACTCGTTTTCATTAAAATTTTTTTTGGCTTACTCAGAATATTCTTTATATTTTTTTTAAAAAATAATTTTTTGACTACGCTCACTCTCCCTCAATTAGATTTCATCTCAACGATCCCATACCCACATTTTCACTAATTGAAATTAAGAGTGGACACTTATTATAAAACCTTACAAAATCTGGGGGAACTCGGGTATAAAAGCTATGCAAAAACCGCTCGGCCTGACCCGTTTAATGAGCGCCAGCCCCGATTTTATTTAAATCTCCATTCTTCGTTTTACATCTACGTGTGCCCACATGATCACTTTAACCGTTTCCTCTATAATTTCCCTAACCACAAGATGATTGATTAACATACTTCATTATTTTTAGAAAGGCAACGATAACATTCTTTATCTAGATGAAGATGTATCATTAAAGATCAACTGAATTTTTTTGTTTGCCGTAAAGGTATTATGGACATATCACCGAAGGAATAACATGGGTGTGCGAAGAATAGTGGTTGCTGATAAGAAGAGCAACACTCATAATTGCATGTAAGTTTTTTTTAATCTCAAGTATTGATTTTAATTGAATTAAGGTTATAATCGAAAATTAGATGTTTTGTCAGATGGGCATGAAATGTGGGGGTTTTGTTTTGATAAAATATAATTGTTTTTGTGATTGTTATGTTGTGTAATGTTGATTAACCAAATGGAGTTTCGATATAAAGTAGTATAAACCTTTGTTTTGTTGGAACTCAATTTAGAGGTGAATAGAGTTAAATTCGAACAAGCTCGAGCTTAGCCGTTAATGCTTGATAATGATACTATTAATAAGTTGTGATAGCTATGTATAAAACACATGCAGGAAATGCTTAAATGCTCGTTAAAATGTCGAAAGAAACTATGATATTGTAACATTTTAAGCTCGGATAACAATTACGTATTTTCTTAATTTCACAAGATAATGATTTTTGTTTAGACTCCTTCGGAATGCATTCATGAGATCTCTACAGCAAAGCGAAGGACAAAGAAGTCTCCCCAACGATGGCCTTGTCATCAGAATGATGGATGGGGACGGAAAGCTGCTCAAGACATGGTTGCAGGTGAGCAGCTTCCGGGAGGTCAGCCAAAGGTCCGTCCAGGAAAAAGCAATCTATGACCCCATCTATCCCGACATCTTTTTTGGACTTCAACAAATTTACCAGAGGGAAGTCCACATCCTCAAGAGCCCCCACCGCATCAAAATAGCTAGTCCTGGCAGCCTCCGAGTTATAAGCCTCGACCGCGGAAAGCGGGGTTCCGGCAACCCCATGCTCATACCCAGCCTCCAAGCCCTCCTGCATACTAAAATCCACGGCACGCCCCAGGGCGTGACCCAGAATGCCTTGATACTCAAGAGATTTAATACATTTTAACACAGCAAGCTGAATCCCGTGCGTCAGAAACCATCTCCTTCCGCCCAAGGTGGTCAGGTAGGCGGGATAGAATTCCCCCTCCAAACGGCCGGATACATCCATAACATAGGCCTCAAGCTCGGCTACACGGTTATAAAACACCTGGGCCTGCTCCTCCTGCTGAGCTTCCGCCTTCTTTTTAAAATCCTGGAAGGCGGTGTGAAGGGTAGAAACCTGCGAAAATAAGAAGTTTTAAAAAAACAACAATACAACAACAGCATGCGGAATAAAATACAAAAATATCACACGTATAACCGGTAAGTGATTACCGGGTCGTTTTCCCAAAGACTTATGAAATTGAGACCTCGTTTGTTATTTGGACAATGACTTGAATTGATTCAAATTTTTTGGATTAATTTTCTAAATCTACAATTAAAAACAATTTAAGCAAGCAAGAAAAATTAACGACTAAGTAATTAAAAACAAATAACGATAATTAAAGAAAACGTGACAAATAAGCAAGAATACTAAAATTAATACCTAAATAATTTTCTAAACTTTTTCTATTCCTAAATGACTAATTAAAAAGAAAAACGCTAAGGAAATTCTAAAACGAGAGTGATTAAAGTTTAAAAACGAAGAAAATGAGAACGGGGATCGAATCCCGTTCTTTAAAAATTGAACTTTTGAAATATTAACCATACGAAAGTAAATTTCAAACCTAAGCCTAGAATATGATAAAAGAAATATTTATAAAAAAGAAAATTATTTTTTTGATTATTTTTTCTATTTTTTATGGTTTTTTAAAGTTTTTAACAAAATTGATTCACGAAAATTATAAAACTTTAAGCTAAAAATCATAGAAAATTTCTAAAAGTAGCTTATGATAAGCAGGATGCAGGAAAAATATCAAATCCTAAAGAGCTAAACTAAATAAGCCGAGAAAAATCAAATAAGCACTCGAAGTGCTTATTATAACAAAACTCAAAAACGTCTTTAAAAGAATAAAATACGCACCTTAGGACGTAAAAGTCCCAAGGGCGCAGTGGTTAGTGTGTTTGTGTGTGGAGTGTTATAAAAAGGTTGAGGAGGGTTGAGGTTGTGGGTTCGAGTTCTGCTCACCCACAATTTCCCCTCTTCCCTTTTTTTATTTTTTTTCAAAAACTTTAAAAAGCAAACTTGTAGAACAGCTAATAATAAGCAAAATTTATAAAAGAAGTTTTTTATGAAAACAAGTAAATAAGCTAAAAATTAGCTTAAAACAGACAGAAACACTTTAACTCTTTTTTAAGCTTTTTCTTAAAACACAAGTACACTAATAAGCTAACATAAGCTCAAACCAAATCAAAAAAGCTATGACTAACCTAAAACTACCCTAATAAGCACAACTAAGCTAGAAATGAGCATAATGGATAAGACATAAGCTGAAAAACCAATAAGCACTTTTTCATAAAACAGTTTTCCAAACAGCCTAAATACTAATTTTGAGCTTAATTTTAAGCACACAAACAGATCCTTATGGAAATTTGGCTTGTGCTAGCTTAAACTATGACCTAAAAGCTATCTAAAACTACTTTTAAAAAGTATTTTGAAATCTAATTAAGCTAAGAAAAAGCTACTTGAAAAGGCTGAAAATTTATTTTACTCTACTTTTGGTTATTGAATTAAAAGACAAAGTGCTACTTCTAGACTTAACAACAGATAAGCAAATAAGCTTTTTAAACTAAAATAATTCCTAATCTATCTAGAATGTCCTAAAATCTATTTGTGCACAAAAAATCAAAATCTAAAAACTACTTTTACCTTCTGAAAATTAAGCTTTAAAATAACTGTTTGTCTGTTTATACTACCTGATGCAGTTTTCACTTAAATGACCAAAACTTAATTTGAACAAATGCAGGCTCAAGATCTTAGTTTCTACACTTTAAAATCACTAAAACAAAAACAAGAAGAGCAATGATAACATCTTAAAAAGACAAGAGCTAAAAATACTTATACTACTGCACTTGTTCTAACAGATTCAAATTGCAATTCTACTAACCTATTAAAACTTGATTAAGCCAAACTAAACTCTCAAATCCTAAACTTATAAACATAGAAATTAGATTTAAACTCAGTTTAAAGGACTAAAAGGTCTATAGCAGTACTAACTCTCAGTTAGTACTGCTATGCCAAACACCCCTTTAAAGTGTAAAAAACCAAACTAAGCTTATAAATTTGAAATTTATAGAATAAGTTGCAAATACCAGATATCATTTAGCTATAATAAGACCTAATAAGCAGATTTAAACAAACTAATAAGCTAGAACAATAAGCTTTTTAACTATGCTAATATTTTTTTTAATTTTTGATAGTTTTTATAACAAATAAGAGTAAACTAAGAATTTAAACCTAACAATTAAACATAATAAGCATTAACAACTATAATAAGTACTATTAAGCAAAACTTAAACAGAAATAAGCAATTAATAAGCAGTAATAAGCTATAATTCAAAATTAAGTTATAAAAAGGAATTTGAGAACTTACAATAGCCTTTGCTCTAAACAAGGCTTATCAAATGCTCTTGTGAGCTATCAACAAGCTTTAGCTTATCATAGATAAGCTAGTGAGGTCCTGGAAACCCATCCATGTCTGGTTTCCCTTCCAAGAATAAGCTGAGGTATTTGATTATGGATTTGAATAAGAAAAGCTCATTTAAGCTTTAAGAGATTATATGAGAGTGTAGCTAGCTTATTAGTTAATATGATTGCTAATTGAGCTTATTAGATTAGAAATAGAGTTTAAATCAATCCATCATTCAATTAAGTAAAAACTGAAGTTAAGCATAAGGTATAAAGAAACTGCTTTTATAGATTAAAATGAAAGGTTTACAAAGCGTTTAAATTGAAATAAATAGAAAAGTGTTACAATCAGCTGAAAACGACTAATAAGACTAAATGACAATTAAAACTAAAGCTACACTAAAAACTACTCCTATATTAAGCTAGATGATGATGCGAGTGAAGGAGGTCTTGTATTTATAGGCTTGAGAGAAGCTTCTAGTCTTCAACACACGCTCCTGCTTGCTCTGATCTTGACCTTTCAATCATTGCCAATGATTGGATCCCTTGTCTTAGCCGTTAGATTAAAAATGTGATCACACGGATTGCCAGCGTGGCAATCCTTGTGTCAGAGGCCTTGTGCTTCTTTTACACTAATTAGTGTAAATTCCCATCGTTAGCGGTTTGTTTTGTAGCACGCTGTTAACCCCCTTAGCCCGTTTGGAACCCAATCCAACTCCCCTTTTTGGTGAACCGTTTCGCCTGCTGAGTCTATTGCTAGGTACTAAGCATATTTTGGCCAAGTTAATTGCATTTTATCCGAGTAATTTTGAAGATGGTAAATTTTGGGAAGACGGTGAATAGTAACAAATGAATTTGGCGCCCCTATTCTTCTTTTATAACTATTTAATTTGACTCATTGACCTGGGGTAAAAAGGGGATAGGTTTGTCTGGGCTCAGGAGTGTTTTGGGCCATAGGTTTTATTTAAAAAGGGTTGGGCCGTTAAGGGTATAGAAGGTGAAGGTTTAATATGAATTTAGGATGATAAATAGACCGTTAGTTTCTTAATAAAAGAGGACTAACGGTGTTAGTGATTTAGGGTTTTTGGTGAAGTTTGATTTAACATTAAGGGTTATTTGGGTATTTTGAAGGTTTTGTCTTTTTGTGGATTGACCAAGGGTTGACTTTGTTGACCTTTCTAAGAAACTAATCGGCTCTTGTATACACTATTCTTCCCTGTTCGATGTATGTACCGTTTGTCCGTTTTCTGTGTTAATTTGCAATATTCGACCTCACATCACAAATGAGCAAAACAGCATTATACAAGCATAATTTACACAATTTGATCATTATAGGGCCATTTTTTTTATAAAAAGGATATGTGCTTTCTCATATATCAAAATTCCCCAAACTAAGTGATTGCCGTGTCCTCACGCAATGTTATATGCCCTAAAACCAAATACCCTCAAAACTTCCCCAAACCAAATCTTTGAAAAGTAGCAAAGACTTTTGTGGGGAGAGTTAAGAAATCACAAGCTTTAAAACACCCCATTTTCCCATTTTTCAAAACTTTTTTCATTTTTATGATTTTTCTTAATTTACAACTTACAACTTATTCATGTGTGACATAATGTATTGCTTTCATTATTCATTGATAACTTTTAGGATCACGGAACAAAAAACACAATAAGGTTGACCAAATGGAAATAAATTATGTGCCCCGACTTTCACCTCTCCAACCAGCTTAAAACAAGAACATTGTAAAATACAAGTTATGATGCTAACACTACTCATAAAAGCTAATTGTGTATTTACTTTCCTCGCATATTCCAAAATTCCACTAAGGAATTTAATTATTATTATTGGTTGACAAATAAATTTTGTCCCTTATTAATAAAGTAAACCCGGTTTAGACTATTAAAAGATTGAAACCATTTCCCAAAAGAGACGATATGGATGAGAATAAAGTCCACATAAAGGTTTCTAATATCACATGATTAAGGTGTTCTCCTTTTTATTTCATCCAACAACTCAACTACGAGTCCAGAGACGGAGGCTTTATTTAGATAACCATGGAGTTGAAATTTGGCTTTATTATTATTATTATTATTGCAACATTATTAAACCTCTGTCCTTTAAAAGGCTGCAACATCGGTTGTTAGCCGGCAAGATGCAGCAAACATTTCGACTCGAAATTTCCTTTGCCTTTTTAGAAGGCTGCAACATCGGATGTGAGCCGCAAGATGCCAGCAAACTTTTATCAGATCTCGATTAATATTACATGTGGCCCTTTTTTTATATTAGAAGACTACCACATCGATTGTGAGTCCGGCCAGAGGTAGTAAACTTTATCCGACCCACATGTTTTTATATTATTGTTATACCTCCAGTTTTTTCTTTTCTCTTTAGAACGAACAGACACCATCGGTATACTAGCCGACCAAGAACACAGAAGTCTTAAAAAGTCATCGGAATCAAACCTACATAATTGTTGGGGGATAGGTTCTACTAAATAGCCAAATTTCAAGTCCTGTGGTCTTTTAACAACTGCCACATCGGTATGCGAGCCGACCATGGTCCAGGAGTCTATTTCCCCACAACACTGACAAAACCTCGATGTGTACCTTACTTTCACCAGAAGGAATCTCTACGAAGTGATTTAAACTAAGAATCGCAAAAACCAAAGAAACTTTATTTATTCAACAATTATATAACATTTATTAAGCTGATGGGAGCAAAAGCCACAATTAACACTTATGAGCCTTAAAGAAATCCAACTATTCTATGTTAGACAACAAAACATAACTCTAACAATACATCTAGAGCGTCCACCCAGCTCTAATCTTGGCCCTTAATTGCTAACAAACTTTTCAATCCATCATATGAGCCCTTAGATTGTCTCCACGCATCAACAGCCAATGGGATTGCTTGGGATTGCCAACGTGGCCTGTTGATGTCAGACCTTGCCACGTTGCCTTCTAGAAGGGAGAGGAGCGTGTGAAAGGTGGAATTGATTTACTTTGTTCTTAGTTTTGATGTGAAAGAGATAATGAACAGTAAAAGGCGCATTATTATTCCTTTGACTTGGATTCAAACTTTGGGTTTGGGCTTTTATTATAACATGGGCCTGGACAGTGATGAAATGGATTGGGATTGTGGACTAATGAATAAAGGCTTTTATTTAGGCTAAGGTATTTTATCATTCAATTGTTAATGGGCTGAACCTGCCCATAAAATGGGTACGGGTTAGTCCATTAAAGATGAAAAACGTCATCGGCTTCGATTTCTCACGCTCTTCCAATATCGTGCTTGGTTTTGTCCTTTTTGGCTCTATTTTTGTCCATTTTTGATATATCTGTTACCTGCAAAACACAATTAACAAAACAGACAAATATAATGTATTTTCTATTCGTTTTTTATCATTTAGGCTCGTTTTAATAAAGAAAATTGATATGTGATTAAACACATATAAAAATCCCCCATACTACGCTATTGCCGTGTCCTCACGCAATGTCGTAAATACACTTATAGAAAACCAAAAATTTTAACCCCCTAGACTAATTACCTTGAAAAGTAGGTAAGTGTTCATCTAAGGGGATTAAGAAATCATTAGCTTTAGAACGCCCTGTTTTAAACCATTTCAATTAAATAATATTTTTTATATATAAGTAAATAATGATATATATATATATATATATATTTAAATATAGAATATATATATTTAATATATTTCTATAATATATATATAGTATAGGATATAATATATATTATATTATATATATATTAAATATAATATATATATATAATATATATATATATAAATATATATATATCTCCTATAGAATCACGGAACAAGAAACACTTATAAATAGTGTCCAAAAGTATAAATTCATTGTCCTCGATTTTTTATCCGCCCCAAACCAAACCTAAAAACAAAATCATCGTTAAATACAAGTTAAGATGCTAACACAACTCATAAATGCAAATTGTGTACGCATAGCTACTTTTCGCTCTCTTATTCCTAAATCTTCTAAGGATTTTATTTTTATTATTGGTGACAAATTAATTATGTCCTTATTTATATAAACTAAACCCGGTTTAGACCATAATTAGTTTGAAATCCTTTTCTAAAGAGACGATATGGTGAGAATAAGGTCCACATTAAGGTTCTAAATTCGCATGATTTAGGGTTATCCTTTTTATTTCTTCTGAAACAACTCAACTACGAGTCCAGAGACGGAGGCTTTATTTAGATAACTCCGGAGTCAAAATTTGGCTTTATTATTATTATTGCAACATTATTATCCCCCGGTCCTTTAAACAACTTTCACATCGGTATGCGAGCCGACCATGGTCTAGTGGTCTTATTTCGGCTTCGGTTTATTACATTATTATTATTATTAATTTCAAGTCATGTGGTCTTTTAACTACCTTGACAACGGTAGCGAGCCGTCAGGAATCGGTAGCCTATTTCCCCACAACACTGACAAAACCTTGATGTGTGTCTTAATTTCACTAGAAGGAATCTCTAGGAAGTGATTTAAACTAAGAATCGCAAAAACTAAAGTAACTTTATTTATTTAACAATTATATAATGTTTATTAACCTAATGGGAGCAAAAAGCCACAATTAACTTCTATGAGCTCTAAAGAGATCCAACTACTCTAGGTTTAGCATCTAACTTATATTAAACTCTATCATTTTTGGTTCTTCGCAAATTTAAAATCTTTTATAAAAAGATCCGCGAATGCTTAGTCTAATACAATCAAACTTTGCATATTTAAAGTCTATTATGGAAACTTGCAAACTCTTGGCTTTTCAAGCTAGAATTCGCGTTTTAAAGCTTCTTGTATAAAAGACTAGCAAAAGCTTAAATTTATATAGGTTAAGGGGAAAGCTAGAGCGCAACATGCTCGATCAAGTCAAAATTTATTCTTATTCTCACCATCGGAAAGTCAAAATTTTGTGTCAAAACACTTATTTTAATTTTGAAAATTTTTAAATTTTTGCATAAAATCATAATTTTTTTTGTACGAACTTCGCATATTTAAAATCAAATATGGAAACTTGCAAAGTCTTGACTTTTTCAAGCTAAACTTGCGTTTTATAGCTCCTTGTAAAAAAGATTAGCAAAACTCTATCTATTTATGTTAATGGAGAAGCTTCTGATTAAAACTAGGTTCGAATAAAAATGTACTCTCCACTACGTTCCCTCCCCCCTATTAACCCATTACTTCTGTCAAATTTACTTTTCGTTCTCACCAACGGAAAGCCTACATTTATGTCAACTATTTTTTTTTCAACAACTATATATATATATAATATATATTATATTATATTATATATAATAATATATATATATTTATTCTTAATGAACAATAAACTGGATATTAAGACTTAAAAATTTAAATTTTTTTATGGGAAACGAGGTAACGTGAGAACAACTGGGCAAAGATAGGAGCAATAGATCATATCGAAGATATACTACCTCATACTAAAATTAAACATTTTCCTCAATGTTTCCTAGTCTAAGACTAAAAACCCCATACTAAACTCAAAAGGGCGAATGCTATAACCAAAGCTGGAAGAAAGTATCACACAAATCTTAAGCCAGTTTATCATAGTATGCATAAAAGATAAAGTTAGTTGATAATAATCTAGATATCGGATCTCCTAAACTTGTTGCAAGCAAAGGCTAGGAAGCTCGAGTAGAACAGGACAAAACACCGTAAAAACGAGAGTCTTCAATATTTTGGGTAATCCTTATAAAAATCACAAGTACAAACAACACAAGAATCAGAAGAGTACAAAGCTTCTCACATCACATTAGAAAAATGAAAAATAGATAAGCATGGGGTGTCTCCCACGAAGCACTTTGTTTTTGGTAACCGAGTCACATAGCTTGACTCGATCCCCGAATTCATTCGTCCTTGGGGATGAAACACGTGGAAGAGCAAACTTCTATTTGATTTTCAAATCATCAACTCAGAGAAGATAATAAAAAGCGTAAGATGTCAGGGTCAAATGGTGTCCTCATTCACGAGTGTGAAAAGAAAGTTCAATGATGGAGTAAAAAGGATTTGGACAACAATTGTGAAGAAAAGATAATGGTGGTCCTTAGATGATAATCTCACACATGATGGAGAAAAAGTTTTCTCCCAGATCCCGGGATCAAAAACTTTAACCATATTTTTCAAAGTATCAAGTTCGGATTCATCCTTAAAGCATTGTGGTTCATGATCGAATAACACCTCGAAGAAGAGATTATGGGTGGTGTCATCAATAAGCAATCTCTCAAGATAGAATACGTCTCCATCCGAGTCATAATATCCTTCCTCAATTTTAGTAGAAACTTCAATAGCTAGAAAAGCATCGATCTCATCAACATTGCCTCCTGGATCGAAACACTCATCCTCATCGAAAAGAGGTGTGTTAAGTAAAACTGGCTCATCAAAATTAGAAACATTGGAGTCCTTGCTCTCGACATCCTCTAACATCTCTTTAAAAAGAGGATTAATGTTACTGGAGTTGTAATTGTCATCAAACTCAAAAAGAGGGTTTGAATAAACTTGAAAATTTTCTTTTTGAACATCCTCCTTAAGAAATGATTCGTCATCTCCCGGTGGAGGTAAACAAGCTAGAGCAGGTTCGTCGGTGAACTTCTTGGGATTAGGATCAATCGTAATCATAGGTGAAAAATTTGTTGACGGATCACGGTTAAGCAACAATTCAATTTCTCTAAGTTCGGCTTTAACATCAACATCCTTATTTCCCGGTGGAAATGGGTCAAGAAGAGCGAGTTCATCGGCGAACTCCTCAAGAAGAGAATCACTAGTCTCAAAAGATGTGAGACTAGGACTAGAATCAGAAAGCGGAGTGGTACTGCCACTCAAGAAATGATTTGATTTTTTCAATCTTAAAACTTCTCCAAAACTATCCTCGCATGAAACATCAATGAAATTAATCATTTTAATCGACTCGTTTGCATGCTTTTTAGGATGCTTATCGACATGAAAAATTAATCGTTCATCCCCGTTCCTTAAGATAAGCTCTCCTTCGTACACATCAATTAAGGCACGGCTGGTCCTCAAAAAGGATCTTCCTAAAATGAGAGGAACTCGAGGATCGGCTTCAAAATCAACAACAACAAAATCGGTAGGAAAGTGAAAACTCCCAACTTTGACAAAAACGTCTTCAGCGACTCCTTTAGGACGAGTAATGGATCGATCCGCTAATTCTAAAGTCATCCGAGTTGGTGTAAGTTCGGGTAAAGAAAGCTTTTTCCAAATAGAAAGGGGCATAAGATTTATGCTCGCGCCAAGATCGGCCAAGGCGTGACATACATCCATTCCTGGGAAATTACATGGTATAAGAAACTTGTCGGGATCTCCAAGCTTTTCGGGAAGCTTTTTGAGGAGCATCGCCGAGCAATTCTCGTTCAACGGTATCTTAGCTAATTCAAGCAACTTTTCCTTATTCATAAGCAAATTCCTAATCGTAGGAGCAAATCTTGGCATCAAAAGTAAAGCATCCGCGAAACTAATGTCGAAGCGCAAATCTTGAAAGATTTGAAAGATCTTCTCCATTTGATAAGAAGCTTTTTCACGAAGCTTTTGATTATCAAGTCGCGAAGGATACGGAATATTCGGCTTAGGTAAAGTCTTCGGAACATCGGGTTCCGGAATTGGAATGGGGTTAACCGGAGGTGGGATGTGAGCGGTACTTCCTTGGAAATTTGTTTGCTCTTTATCCGTTGTCTCCTCGGTTTCTCGTTCCACTACCTTTTTAGGAGAAGGATTAGTAGGAATCGAGGGTCCCTCGTAAGCAACACCACTTCGAGTAGTGATCGCTTCATCTCGCCCTTTGGGTTGAATTGGTATTACTCGAAATAGTACGAAGTTGAGGCTGGTTTTGAGAATCCACTTAACATATTTTGCAAGTTAGTTTGAAAGACATTTTGTTGATTCATCAAGACGGCTTGTTGAGTCTTCATCGTGTTTTGAATTTCATTCTTAACTTCTCCTTTCAACGAGTTGATTTGATTTTGCATGTTTCTCATCATTTGATCATTAGTTCTCTTGTAACTTGAAAACTCATTTGAAAACTCTTGTTGAACTTGATTATTAGGAACTTGAAAAGGTTGGTTTTGAAATCCTTGATTTTGAAAATTTGGAGCATGATTATTTTGAACTTGAAAACCTTGATTTCCATGAAAATTATTTCCCCGATTAAAATTATTCCCTTGACCTTGATTTTGATTATACCTATTTTGACCATTGTTTTGCACCGGAGCAAAACCAGGTGGTGCCATTTGGTTACTAACACGATTTGGAGGGTTAACTTGATTGTAAGTACCCGTTGCCGCACAAACACTAGATTGATTGTTATCGGTATTAGGACAATTGTACCAAGCATGAGGCCCACTACAAGTAACACAAATTTCCTCAACCGCTTTAACCGGAGCGGGAGTGACAACTTTTTTAGAAACAATTTCAACTAAAGTTGAAAGTTGGTCCGCAAGCTTATCAATTCTTTCATCCGTTTTACTAACACTTTCCCTAGAAGTCGTATTCATCCTAGAAACATTCGATTTGTTACGTGAATAACGAACTTTTGATTTATTCTCAATTATGTTCAAAGCTTCTCTAGTCGTCTTACTCAAAAGATTTCCACCCGCCGCGGCATTTAAGGAGTCTTGATCATTCTCGTTTAAACCGTTATAGAAGGTATCAACTTGAGTTAACTCCGTAAATCCGTGGTGAGGACAAGCTCTAAGCATTTCCTTAAATCGTTCCCATGCTTCACTAAAAGTCTCATCGAATTTTTGTGTAAAATGAGAAATTTCATTCTTTAAGTGAGTGGTTTTCGAGGGAGGGAAAAATTGATTCACAAATTTGGTTACGAGATCCTCCCAAGTCAAGATCGAATTAGGTGGTTCTTTCTCGTACCAAACTTTAGCGGCCCCCTCGAGTGAGTATGGAAACATCATTAGCTTAATAACATCGTTCGGCACATCTCTAAATCGTAAAGTCGAGGTAATCCTTTTGAAACTATTAATATGAGCGTGGGGATTTTCCCTCTCATAACCGTGAAACGGGCTAGCTTGAACTAGTTGTAACAAATTCGTTTTAATCTCAAAATGATCCGCATTAATTTCCGGTAAAACGATAGCTTCTTCATATACCTTACGGGGGGTGCATGGCAGTAGATCTTCATTGTTAGTTCCGCATTGTGAACTTCAACGATAGTACGAAGCTCGGGTTCGACTACGTTTGGAGCACGTTCTCTATTTCGACGTCTCGGAATGGTTACGTTCGAATTATTTGGAAAATTAGAATTTCTAGTGCGCATGCACTAAACAAACAAATGAAAAGAGAAAAAATATATATACAAAAATATTTTTGTTTTACCGAATAATCAACAAACTTAGGGTAACTCCCTTAAGTAAAATTTGCAAACGGGGGACGTAGTGGGAGCGAATCGCCTTAAAAACGTTTATCCCTTCGGGTCGTAGTTCCGTGGAACAACCCTCCTAATAGCTTATTTCACAAAAGAGGTGCGCCTTTTTCGTAAGTGACACAAGACGGTAAATTTTGAATCTTAAGTTCGGGAACTTATTGATGGAATATTCACAAATTCTCTAGTAAGATATTTTAACTATTAACTGGCATTATTTCAAATACGAACAATTTTGTACTTAATCTAATCTAAAACCGGGAAGTTATCTCGCGCGCTGTGAAAACGCTTTTGAGCACATACCGACCTTAGACTATATCAGTCTGCTCATAACGAGTAAGTTATACTCGCAGTGTGAATATCCTTATAAGTCGTGCACACTTATTTTACGAGTTTACATAAAACTGCAAAAGTTGCATTTGCATTCATACATTCTCGCATTTAAATATTACATTTTTACATTAGTGCATACTGGTGTATGTAAAGTTTATACACGTAATAATATCCAAAGTATAGAAAATTCCAAAACTACCCTTGAGGACAAAGGTAGTAGGAAAAATCTTACAAAAATACTACACGTTTAACCGGTAAGTGATTACCGGGTCGTTTTCCCAAAGACTTATGAAATTGAGACCTCGTTTGTTATTTGGACAATGACTTGAATTGGTTCAAACTTTTTAGATTAATTTTCTAAATCTACAATTAAAAACAATTAAAGCAAGCAAGAAAAATTAACGATTAAGCAATTTAAAACAAATAACGGTAATTAAAGAAAACGACAAATAAGCAATTGAACTAAATAAATCCCTAAATGATTATCTAAACTTTTTCTAATCCTAAATGACTATTTAAAAGTAAAAAGCTAAGGAAATTCTAAACCGAGAGTAATTTAAGCTAAAAACGAAGAAAACGAGAACGGATATGAAATCCCGTTCTTTAAAAAGTGAACTTTCAAAATATTAACCCTACGAAAGTAAATTTCAACCTAAACCTAGAATATGATAAAAGAAAATTTTATAAAAAAGAAAATTATTTTTTTGATTATTTTTCTAATTTTTATGATTTTTTAAAGTTTTTAACAAAATTAATTCACGAAAAATATAAAACTTTAATCTAAAAATCCTAAAAAATTTCTAAAAATAGTTTATGATAAGCAGGATGCAGGAAAAATGAGAAATCCTAAATAGCTAAACTAAATAAGCCGGGAAAATTCAAATAAGCACTCGAAGTGCTTATTATATATAAAGCTTCAAAAAAGGGTTAAAAGTTTTGATTGTGCAAACCTGGACGTAAAAGTCCCAAGGGCACGTTGGTGAGGGGTGTGTGTGTTGAGGCTTATAAAAGGGTGAGACTAGGTTGAGGTCGGGGGTTCGAGTCTTGCTCACCCCCGACTTCCTTGGTTTCCCCTTTTTTTATTTTTGCAAAAACCTAAAAAGCAAAGTTGTAAAACAGCTTATAATAAGCTATTTTTGTGAAAACAACTTTTCTAAAAGTCACTAATAAGCTAGTTAACAGCTTAAAAATCAGACAAACTATACTTAACCATTTTTTTACTTTTAACAAAACTAAATAAGCTAGAAACTAAGATAAGCTAAAACTAAGACTTAATAAGCTATAAGCAACTATGACTACCCTAATAAGCTGAAAATAAGCAACGTACTAAAAGCAATAAGCTTAGAAATCAAATAAGCACTTAAAGAGAAACTGTCACCAAACAGACCAAAAGGCACCTTTTGAGCTTAATTATAAGCACTCAAAAAGATCCTTATGACTATAAGCCCTACACTACTTTAAACCTTAACCTAAAAGCTATTTAAAAAACAAACAAAAGACATTTTGAAATTTAATTAAGCAGAGAAAAAGCTCAATGAAAAAGCTACTTAGGCTATATTTGATATTTTTGGTTTTTTATGAAAAGCTAAAATAAGCTGAATCCTGGACCTAAAAAGCTACAAACAACTTAATATTAACCTAATAAGCTAGTTAAGACAGTAACTAAACAAAACTTTAATGCAATAAGCTAAAAATCACAAATAAGCACTTTGGTATAAACTGCTAACCAAACAGTCCCTGGAGGAAACTTTAAGCTTATTTCTAGATAAGCTATTGGATCCTTATGGCTATAAGCCCTACACCTACTTAAACTATGACCAATAAGCTACTTGAAACAGGTCTTAAAAACTATTTTGAAAAGCTAATGGACAAAGAAAAAGCTATTTGAAAACAACTTATTACACTTAGTATGCTGAGTTTATTTTTGGTATTTCAAAAGACAAAATGCAATTTTCAAAGCTAAAAACAGATGATCAATTAAGCTAGATTTTGCTAAATAAGCTAAAACAGGTTAACTATGACCTAAAATCTACTAGTGTGCTGAAAATTAAGACCTAATAACTACTATTACCCTCTGATAATTAAGCTAGAAAAGGTAACTCAGGTTATACTGCTTGGACTCCAAAACACCTCTTCATTATTTTTTAAGTCATTTTTAGCTTATAAAATTGAGATTCAATACACAAACTAGTAATACCAGATAGTGACAAAGCAAGAACAGGCTTATTGAACAGATTTTAACAATAAAATAAGCTAGATTAATAGCTAAACCTCTAAAGTTTAAATTTTTTTTTGGTTTTTAACTGTTTTAAGACAAATAAGAAGCAGACTAAGATCTAAGTTGAAAATAAGACATAATAAGCATCTAACATCTATACTAAGCAACAATAAGCTAGAGTAAACAACAATTATCAAGCAATAAGCATAAAATGAACAAATTAGGCTATTATGCAATATTTAAGCTACAAAAAATAAAATGAAGGGACTTTCATGGAGCCTCTGCACTAAAACAAGGCTTTAATACATTTTGCTAGTCAGTGCTAATCAAAAAGCTCCAGATTATCCTAGGATAAGCTGATGGTAGGGTGGGTCCTGGTAAGTCCTTCCATTTTGACTTCCCTTCCAATAACAAGCTTCGGTAAATTTAGAGTTAAATTTGAATAAGATAAGCTCAACTAAGCTTTTAAGAGCTTAGTTGAGTAATTAGCTAGCTTAAAAGTAGATATGACAACTTATTGAGAGCTTATTGAACAGTTGAAAACTTTTTTAAACCATTACATTTTAGGTAAAAAACAAATTAAATCACAAGATCTAAGTGTAAACTACAATTTTATTAATAAAACTGAATATTACACATTGCACTTTAAAAAGAGAGTACAAATATTTATAAAATGTCATTTAAACTAAATTTAGTCACGATCTAAAAAAACTATCCATGTGAGTTGAGGATGGTATCGTATTTATAGCTAGTAGAAGGATGATTCTTAGGTCTTCTTGTTTTGTTAAAAACGCTCCTCTTGATCTTGATCGTCCATTCTTTCCAATCATTGGATACTTCATTTTGACCTTTGGATCAACAAGTGAGCACACGGATTGCCAGCATGGCAATCCTTGTGTCAGAGGCTATGTGCTTCTTTTATACTTGTTTTAGTGAAAATTTTCCATCCAAAGGTGTGTTTGTTTGCATTTGCGTGCCATTCCCTTTGTACATCTTGACCAATGAGAGGCTTTGGTGACGTTTTGCTTTGCTGAGGTGGTGCTTGGTACTCGAATCTTTATTCCCCGACATTAATTAAATTTTACCCTTTGTCTTTGATGCAGGGTAAAACGGAGATGATTATGAATAGTAACAACGAAATTTCCCACGCCCTTTTCTTCTTTTTATAACATTGTTTGACCCGGGGGTTTGGGTGGTTGACGTGAGCTCGGGTAAAAGGGAAATGGGCCACAGGTTATTATTTGGGCTTGGGCTTGGGATATAAGGGATTTGTTATAAAGGGTTAACGATCGGTAGTCCCTTAATGGTTAAGGACTAAACGTTGTTTGTTAAGGTTTTGGCGAGTTTTTTTTGTATGTAGATTTAAACAATAAGGCTCTTTTGGGTATTTTGAGGGTTTTGGCATTTTGTAAATTGACCATTGTTGACCATGGGTTGACTTTTGATGACCTTTGCTAGAAACTTCTGGCTCTTGTGCACTCTATCCGTTCCTGTGTTCGTGTTTGTCTGGTTTTGACTATTTTCTTGTGATCTTTGCAATATCCGTACCTACACATTCACAAACTACAAAATACACAAATACAAGCATATTTTTGCACATTTTGATAATTTAAAAGTCATTTTTTGATATACAAAAGATATGTGATTTCTCACATATCAGTGACCGAGACCTTCTTTTTAACTCTCGATTGAAGCTCTTCTCGGGCAAGCTAAAATCTCGTTGGTCTGGACCGTTCATCATTGCCCAAGTGTACCCGTATGGCACCGTCGAGTTATCCCAAACCGATGGGCAAACTTCAAGGTGAATGGTCATAGACTTAAGCACTACTTTGGAGGGGACGTACCACATATGGTTGTCCAGGATCTCCAAACCTTCCCCAAGGACCAATGAATTCGGGGAATGGGTTAAGCTTAGTGACCCTAAACAAGCGCTTCGTGGGAGACACCCATGCTATCGTAGGATATTATGTCTGTAATGAATAAGTGTTTTTTTATTGTGAGGAGGTGTGCCTTTTTTTACTTTCTCGTGTCTTGTGTTTTTGTGATTGTCCAGGATTGTCCCGGATTTTTGAAGCCTCTTATGCTCGTGGTTTTGTCCTTCGTTCACTCGAGCTTCAAATCCTCAGCTTCATTTTAGGGAATCCGATATCCAAATCTTATCGACTAACGTTTTATCTTTTGGCATAATTAATAAACGGCCTTAGATTTACGTAGAGACCCTTCTAAAAACATTGAGGACAATGTTTAGTTCTAGTATGGGGGGATCTATCGATTTGATTGTGCCTGCAGTCGTTGTTTTCACGTAATCCCGTTTTTACCACCAAAATACCCAAAAAAAATGAAAAAATTTTAAAAAATTTTCAAAAATAAAATAAGTGTTTTGTCACAATTTTGACTTTCCTGCTGGGTAGAATAAGAATAAATTTTGACTCGATCGAGCGTGTTGAGCTCTAGCTTGTTCTTTAACTTTTAGACTAAGCATTCGCGGATCTTCGCGAAGAACGAAAAATGATAGAGTTAAGTATGAGTTAGATGCTAAACAAGGATTATTTGGAAATCTTACAAGCTCATGTGTGTAATTTGTGGCTTTTTCTCCCATAAGCTCCTAACCGGACTAATAATACGTGCTATTTTTGAAAATTAAACTTAAATCAACAATAAATCAACAATTTTTGAATTTGAAATGTAGTCGATAGTAATAATTTTAGTCTTAGTTCAAATTTATACTTAAATTTCCTAAAAAGAAGTCTTCTCTATATATCATGAAATAAAATAAAAAATATGAAAAATATGATGAAAAATGAAAAAAAGAATGATAAGTAGTAATTATAAACTGTGGGCTGATAAAAGTTTGCTGCATCTTGCCGGCTCACAACCGATGTTGCAGCCTTCTAATGGATAAGCCCTATAGTAAGATAATAATACTGAGGACCGTTAAAAGTTTGCTGGCAATCGTGTCGGCTCACAAACCGATGTTCAGCCTTCTAAAAGGTCAGAGGGTTACTACATTGCATCTATTAAGTGTAGTAAACTTTTAGAAGCTCTTTTTCTTAAATTTAAATATAGGGAAAATCTCTTTTTCTTAAATTTAAATATGCTTTCGGACTAAGACTATTTCATCTTAAGTTTTTCTAAATAAGCTATGTATATACGGGAAACCTAAGAGTTCTTGAAGCCGAAGGTCCGTGAGTCTCGATACTAGTCTCTGTGAGGTGTCAAAAGCCTGGTCACTTAGCCGCGAGGTTAGGATGTGCCGAGACGAAAGTCGCTATATGGGACGATCTCGCCTTCAAACTCATTATTCTCGGGTGAAACATGAAGCATAGAATTTTGCATAAAAAACGTTGATCCACGGTTTAAATTCGAAATGGCACATTCACCTAAATATAATAATTGCCGGGAGTGAAAAGTTTACAAGTTACAAATATGAGTAGTGTTAGCATCTTAACTTGTATTTAACGGTGATTTTGTTTTAAGCTTAGTTTGGAATAAGTGAAAAGTCGGGGACGATGAATTTATCTTTTTGGAGCATTTTAGGATTAAAGTGCGTCTTGTTCTATGATCCCAAATGAAAATAACGAAAGTCGAATAAGGTAGTTAGTTGCTTAAAAAGAAAAAGTACAAAAAATGAGAAAAAAGGAAAAATACAAAAATATTAGTGGTAGTTAGTGTAAATATTTAAAAATGGTAAAAACGGGGCTTCTCGAAGCTATTGATTCTTTATTTCCCCTCGATGAACACTTAGCTACTTTTCGAGGTAATTAGTCGAGGGGGATCGAGATTCTTGTTTTTCGTAAGTGTTTACTTATAGCATTGCGTGAGGACACGGCAATATCCTAGTATGGGAGATTTTGGTATGCGTTTAATTACACATACCTTTCACCATTAAAACTGGACTTAAATGACCAAAAACGTATCAAAAATACATTGTATTTGTATGTTTTTACTTATATTGTGCAGGAAACGGATATCCGAGAAAAGAACGAAAAATAAAGCAAAAACGGACAAAACCGAGCACAGAATGGAAGAGCGTTGAAAAGCCAAAGTCAAAGTCAACCCCGACAAAGTCAACAGTCAAAGTCAAAGCTGAAAATGAAGAAATGTTAAATGGGCCCACCCGTACCTATCTAATGGGCCGGGT
>BQNB010021543.1:6080-64124 GCA_026074375.1 Tanacetum coccineum
TATATATATATATATATATATATATATATATATATATATATAGGGATGGGTTCTAGAGAAAACCTTACATTGGTGGAAAACCTAGAAAACAAAAGCATAAGGTAGCTTTTGCAACATATCAAAACTGAGGGTAGAAAATGAAAATTAACAAAAAACAAAGGGGTTAGAATTGCCAACATCCCATTCTCACTCCTTACAACAACCAAACACCCTCCCGATCAAAAACACACACTAAAATAACCGTTAAAAACACACACACACCCCTCCGATCACCACCACACCTCCGACCACCACCGCACCTCTGACCACCTCTACACCGTCGCCACTTCAGTAATTGCACCATCACCGGAGCTGTTATATCGGTTCACATATATTTTCATCAATCCATCGTTCATAAATATCAGGTAATTACGCATCATCATCTATAATATCGTTATTCCTTACTTTTGATGCGTGATTAGTTGATGCTAGTTGTAACAAATAACGAATTAAAGCTGAGTTTTTGGTACATAAGGTGATTATTATAATGATTATTGGTTCATTGATTTGTTGTATGTATGTGTAAATTAGCTTGATTATGATGTTAATTGTAATTTAAGGAAACAAAGCGCATTCAGTTGCGTAAATTAGTTCGAATTAGTTAAAAACGTCTTTACTGAAATTACACGCCATGTGTTTGATGAAATGTCTGATTAAAATTTCTCATTGTTAATTTTTAATTTAGTGCATTTGTTTGTTTGTGTGGTTAATGCAACAATTGAAAAAGTTAGGGCATCTGTTTGTTTGTTTAAAGCATATGTTTTAATAATGTATTAAGGAACCAGTTTGTTTCTTTAAGGAATATGTTTTAAGAGTTTATTAGGGCATCAGTTTAAGAAAGTATTAGGGCATCAGTTTAAGGAAATCAGTATTTATGTTCAGTGTATCCGTTTATGCTTAGTGCGTCGTTGGAAATACTTGGGTATCTTTTTCTTTGATTAGGGCATCAATTTGTTTTTTTAAGGCATATGTTAGTAATTTATTAGGGCATCTGTTTAGTATTGTTTTGGGGGCATCATGAAGCTGTCATAGGCCTTGCCATGTGCATTAGGGCATCTGTTAGTAATGTATTAGGGCATTTGTTTTCCTCCAAAATGTGACATAACAAGACTATCATGGCTTGGGTTGCATCTAAACAAGCTTGTTGTTACCATTCAGTTTTTTGATTACACTCCTATCATAGAACCAGTGAGAGATTGACCTCAGCTGATATATAAGATAATCTTAAATTTTCATTAGGGGGAGTGGCACAAAGAACGGTTGGGGTAGGGGAAAACTCGAATTTGACAATACTCTATAATCGTTTCTTAAAGGGTAAAATGAGTGGCTATGTGTGACTGCCCGTAGGATGCATGGTTGGTTTATTAGGAATTAGGAAAGAAAGAAGGCGTGACTTTGTACCGGAGAGTTGCCATTCTTGGTAACATCGGTGGTTATCATGATCTTTTGTCAATTATAGAGTGGGTTCTTTCTGACGGTGCTTCAAAGCATAGTGTTTTATATACTGAAGTGTGGCTTTTGTGTTTGGTTTGTGTAATAGATTTTTGAAAAAAATTTAGATGCACCTGATGTTGTTGACGATTACTATTAGGGCATCCGTATGAACAAATAAGGGCATACGTAAATAAGTTCGTTGCATTCTTCCATAGTTTGGCAGACAACATATGTTAAACCATCTCTGTTCTGGCTTTCTTGCTACTGTTAATGACAAATAGCACACCAGCTCCACTAAACCGAAACGTGATATGACCCTTTGATGTTATATGAAGCTTTTGGTTCTAAATGGTCTTCTACCCGTTGTTCAATACGTCCTGGTTGTTGTACCAATATTGTGGCTGATTGTACTTATTTTGCTTTTAAATTAAGAGTTGGTATCGCCTACTATGTCTTTATCTACTTATTGTATTGTTTATGGGGCTGTTTGGGAGTGCTTATTGTTACTGTTTACAAAGGGACTATTTCACGATTGGTTTCTCAATACAACAACTAATAAATGGACTGTTTGGGATTGCTTAATGAAGCTCCTTATAGGGGCTGTTTTGGATTGCTTATTAGTAATTCCATTCAGCTCCTATAACCAATTACATTAAGTAATCCAGAACACTTCATTTATTAGCTGTAGTTTCAGTAACAATCGCAAAATAGCATTTGTGTGTTAAATTTAAGGCATCCTTTTGTTTATAATAAACTTGGTTGTATGTTAAGGTAGGGCATCTATTTGTTTAAGTTAGGGCATTTGTTTGTTTAAGTTAGAGCATCTGTTTGTTAAATTTAAGGCATATGTTTATTAACATTTAAGGCATGTGTTTGTTAATATTTAAGGCATGTGTTTGTTAAAAAACAACTTAACTCGTATACTAAGTGTAAATTTGTAATCTGAATCAACCAAGTCATTATTCATTCCGCTTGCCATATTAATTACGTCGACATATTTCATCCATCTGTATGCATGCATTTTCTTATACATATAAAGATAATTTTTGCTAAATTGCTACTAATGCGAATGGATTAGTGCATCGTTGGATATAATAAGGCATCTGTTGTTTGATTAGGGCATTTGTTGTTTGATTAGGGCATCTATTTGTTTGATTCGGGCATATGTTTGTTTGATTAGCGCATTTGTTTGTGTGTTTGTTTGATTAGGGCATTTGTTTGTTTGATTAGGGCATTTGTGTGTTTGATTATGTTTATTTGATTAGGGCATTTGTTTGTTTGTTTGATTAGGACATTGTTTGTTTGTTTGATTAGGGCATCTGTTCGTTTGATTAGGGCGTCTGTTTGTTGTTTGATTAGGGAATCTGTTTGTTTGATTAGGGCATCTGTTTGTTTGATTAGGGCATCTGTTTGTTTAATTAGTGCAACATCTAAAATAATCGTTAGCGCATCTGTTAGAATGATTAGGGCATCACGTGACTTGTACTTTCGTATCACAACAGACACACAAAATTGGCTACAATTTATAACTTTGTATGCTTAAAGTTGAGTTTCAGTCGAGCTACAACTTTCTATTACATACATATACGGTATACGTACACCATAATAATGTTGTTGTCACCTCCTCTGTTGCTACGATATAGCTTGGAGTCGACATATAACATATGCTTGTTTTTAGCTGTTTAGAGATGGATATAAAGAGTACACATATACGGTATACGTACACCATAATTAGTCATGATAACTATTATGATCGAGTACACTGAAATGAACCCATATTTATTTGCTGAACTTGAAACTTTTTCTCTTGCAGCTGAAACAACATAAAAATGATTTCTTAACCTTTTGTGGAGAGTGCCAAAAGGAGAAGGAAGTAAGGCTTGTAACATATGATCTCTTTCTTTGAATACATTGCATGGATTTAGGAACCGGGGCAAAAGGGATAGAAAAATAATCCTTTAGTAAGAACAATTTTAAGTATGGTTTCTTTTAATATTTCATCACAAGGGGCGTTTAGGTATTACAGAAGTCGTCACCTTGTTGGTATATAAATTTTGGTAAGTGAATATAGTACATTTTTGTAAGCATATGTGTTTAATATTGAATGATATGACATCTTAGAGCATTTCTGTGTATATTTTCAGAATGAGATTACACATTAGGACATCAAATTGTATTAGTGCATCTGTGTTTGTGGTTGTTACATCAGGTTAATTTAGTTGAACATAGTTTTGAGGTAGTGGTTTAGTAAATCCTTTTGTATATTTTAGTGTATCCATTTGTATATTTTAGTGCAGCCATAAATAAGGGCATCTGTTTATACTATTTAAGGGCATCTGTTTGTTTTAGTGTATCTGTTTATTCAAGGGCATATGTTTGTATGATTTAAGGGCACCTGTTTGTTTAATTAGTGCATCGCGCTAGTCTTTTTGCCTAAAATAAGTATAAGTTAGGGCATCTCTTTGTTTAATCAGTGCATCTAAAATTAGGGTTAGACGTATTAGAGCATCATTGAATACGATTAAGGCATCAGTGAGTATGATTATTGCATCGTTGGACATATTAGAGCATCATTAAGGCATTAGGGTTAGACGTATTAGAGCATCACTGAATACGATTAGGGTATCAGTGAGTTTGATTATTGAATCGTTGGACATATTAGAGAATCATTAAGGCATCGTCATACATATTAAGTGCATTGTTTTGTCATAGTAGGGCATCCATTTAGTGCATCGTTACAAATACTTGGGCATCTATTTGGATGTTTTATGCGTTGAAGAATATATTAGGGCATCAATGATTATGATTAGTACATCGTGGCATATTAAGGCATGAGTGTGTATGCTTAATGTATTCGTTTCTATGTTTAGTGCATTGTTGGTCGTAATAGGGCATCCAGTTGTATGATTAGTGCATCAATGAACATATTAGGGCATCAATGCGTATGATTAGTGCATCGTTAGACATAATAAACATATGTTGTTTGATTAGGGCATCTATTTGTTTGATTAGGGCGTCTATTTGTTGTTTGATTAGGGCATCTGTTTGTTTGATTAGGGCATCTGTTTGTTTGATTAAGGCATCTGTTTGTTTAATTAGTGCAACATCTAAAATAATCGTTAGCGCATCTGTTAGAATGATTAGGGCATCACGTGACTTGTACTTTCGTATCACAACAGACACACAAAATTGGCTATAACTTATAACTTTGTATGCTCAAAGTTGAGTTTCAGTCGACCTACAACTTTCTATTACACATATATATGGTATACGTACACCATAATAATGTTGTTGTCACCTCCTCCGTTGCTACGATATAGCTTGGAGTCGACATATAGCATATGCTTATTTTTAGCTGTTTAGAGATGGATATAAAGATTTTGTCTCTTATTCATCTATGTGTGCATTTGGGTATCTGCTCATGTAATAGGCTATGTTGATCTACGTGTGGTTCAGTAAAACTCCTCTCAACGTGACTATTTTTTTACTAATTTAAGTTGAATTTCGTTGATAATTTTGAGAATTAGTCGTGATAACTATTATGATCGAGTACACTAAAAATGAACCCATATTTATTTGATGAACTTGAAACTTTTTTCTCTTGCAGGTGTGTATTTTGATAGCTGAAACAACATAAAAATGATTTCTTAATCTTTTGTGGAGAGTGCCAAAAGGAGAAGGAAGTGAGGCTTGTAACATATGATCTTTTTCTTTGAATACATTGCATGGATTTAGGAACCGGGGCAGAAGGGATAGAAAAATAATCCTTTCGTAAGAACAATTTTATGTATGGTTTTGATTCGCAATTTTACATACACGTAAAATAATATACTTATAGAGAAATTAAGGAAATCCCCAAGTATCCCTTGGACAATTCCACTCACAAAGATATATATATAGAATACGTATATTAAACCGGGCAAGTATGATCACCCGGGTCGTTTCCCCAATGACTCGTGCAATGGAAACCTCGTTTAAGTTTGGATCCTGATTTGAATAAGAAAAGAGATATTTTTGATTTAATTATACTACTAAAATTAAAGGCACAATTAAACAACTAATTAACAAATTAAACTAATTACGAAAGTAAATAAAATGCGACATTTAAGAAAACAAATGCAATTTAAATCTTAAAAATGTAAACTAGATTCCTAAACCTAAATTAATGCTAAAGAAAATTTTAGGAAAAAGAAAAATATTTTTTAAGTGCTTTTTGGATTTTTTATGAATTAAATTCTAAAAATAGAAATTAAATTGATAAAAACTAAAAAAAAATACTTTTTAAACTGAATTAATTCTAAATTACTTAAAAAGATGAGAAAAACATTTTTTTTTTATTACTAATTTTTTTTATATTTAAAAGATTAAAATTTAAAGTTTAAAGTTGAAAATTAAAAACTAAAGGTTTGAAAATTAAATTTTTATCAACCCCCATAAAAAATGAAAAATCAAAGGTGGTCAGTAAAGGATGTTTTTGTGGTTATAGCCGAAAAGGAATGACAAGCTGTTATAAAAACGAGTTGTTCATTTAGGCATTCATGCCAGATTTTTTTACGCGGGATTCTAATTTTGAAATAGAAATTGTCACCAGGTACAACATATATGTACAGTAGATTGGTGAATAGTTTAGGATTTTGGTCATATTTTAAAGCCATTATCTTATGATTGTATTCAATTCTGACTAGGTGAGGTTTTCAACAGTATCTATTTATTGTTTATAGCAAATGTTTATATGATTAGGGTATCACATGAATTTTTACAGCATCTATTTGTATGGTTAGGTCATCTTATAATATACATTTGTATCTGTACGTTTTATTACGTAAAAGTATACTTGGTTGATTACCAACTTTATCTAAGGTATCTCTGTTTGTAAATTTTAGTTGGGGTTTATGATTGGATCAGTTAAAGCATTGTTAGCTATATTTCACGCTTGTATCAGGGAATGGTCTGTTTTTGACTCTCTTTCCCCTTTTTTCTTCTTTTTTGAAAAATAATGTATTTTTATTGCAGCAAAAAGTGTTAAAGAAATTGCCTAAAATTGGTTTTGTCAAAAATGAGGGCAAAAGACCACCTGATGCTTAATTAGTAACGATCAGAGGCATGACCAGACCTTTAAACACAAAGATTGGGATATGCCCGAATGAGACCCAGTCCTTGTGTCGTGAAACTTATCAAAGACCCCACTATAGCTTTTTTATTTTTTCTAATGTACTATGAATTTAAGCTATCATGTAATTGTATGCAAGCATCAAAGGAGTGGTCAAGACACAAAATATAAACGAATGTATAAACATGGTTTCATATTTGTACCTTCTACATATTAACTGAAGAACTCCAGTGCAACAAAAACAAGCAACAAGAGCACAATTTATAATGGATTTTGCTTTACAATATAAGTATTAAGACATATGGTTTGGTTTTTTGTAGAATGGGAATATTATATACAACTTATGCAATCTATTATACTATACAATACACATGTTATGAATTTATCGATCTAGAACATGATTTATAGTGCAACAATCGATGGCATCTCAGCTTCTCTGTCTGCCCCGTCCATAATGGTACACATGTTATGAAAATATCATGTGGATTAACAAGAAAACCATCACGAGATTCAACACCAGAAGTAAAAGTTTGTTAGGATTTATGTTTTCCTAACTTAGTACTGACAGTACAAATAGTTAGTACTGATAGTTATAGTTAGTACCGACAGTACAAAATGTTAAGTACTGATCAGTTAGTTAGTACCGTTAGAAGAAAATAGTTAGTACCATTTAAGAGATATGTATGAGATATTTTAGGAAAAGATATGTATGCGATTTGTAAGTCAGTTAGGGTTTATCCTTGGTCTATAAAAGGATTCCTATTGGCATAGTTAGAGAGACGACCTCAAGATATCTCATAGCAAAATCATATCTCATTAGTTAGTAATCTGTATTCATTCAAAGCAGATTAATAGAAGTTATTATTCAGTTCTACATTGTTTTTCTTAGTACTTGTGTTGAGTCTTCAGCATCATAATATAATATTCATAATCAGTGATTTTATAATTGTAACGGTTTTTATTACCATTTTGGCTATTCATCTTATTAGCGCTGCTAGAGATCTATTTCAGTAAGGGAATCCAAGTGCGTTCAGAGTCTGTTAAGAAACTCTGAATATGAAGAAACAATCAAAAACTGTTTTAATCTTTCTATCATCAAAAACATCTGTCTGGCATCACCAAGATGAAATTCCATCCACCTCCACCTCCTCCCACCATCTTCATCACCATCACACAACCCAACACTATAATCCTCATTCAGTATCAAACCATCAAGCTGCCTATTCTCAAAAAAAAGGGAGAGAGAATATGGATATTGGGCTATGAAAATGGAGCACTTTTTGGCCCATTACAGGACTATTCCAATCTGGGGGTTATACCAAAATGGGAAAATGATCCTGTTCCAATCACTACAGATACATCAGGACAAATTAAGGTTTTGCCTCTAGAACTGCAGAAGTGATTGTAGCCAGAAGAAAGAGGAGAGAAAAAGCAAGGACCACCTTGCTTATGGCCCTACTAGAAGATCATCTTGCTAAGTTCCATAAGATGGAATGATGAAAAAGAGATGTGGGTTGCCATCAAATCTAGTTTCTGGTGGAAAGACGAATCATAGTAGATGCAAAAGTATTTCTTGAGGCAACAGTTTGTAGGTTTCTCTGTATCATCACAGATGGGCTTCACAAAGGCTATGACTAGGTGCCAAAGTCTCCTAAGTCAGTTAGAGATTCAATGGAAGCAGGTTGTATTACTAGAGGGATGCAAATCAATAAATTTCCTAAGTTCTATACCTTTGCCTAATCTCCCGGTCACAAGTCTCCTTGATAATGAGGACCAAACCAGGAGTAGACAGTCTAAGCCTTTGAAGGATTTGTACAATAATCTAAGAGTCTTTGAGAGTGATATAAAAGGCTCTACTGCATCATCTTCCTCTAGCTCACAAAATGTAGCTTTTGTCTTTGAGAAACACCAGCAGTACTAATGAAGGTTAGTACAGCTTATAGTGTTCCCATTCTTTCTGGTAACAAATCAAGTTCTATGAACCTCCTTCATCCATACTTATTAATTGACTAATACATCAAGTTGCCCTCAACTGGATCATGAGGACTTGGAACAAATTGATGAATATGATCTTGAAGAAATGGACTTAAAGTGGCAAGTGGCTATGATCTCAATGAGAATGAAAAAGTTTTACAAGAAGACTGTACTTAGTAGAAAGCTACATATTTGATGCAAAAGAACCTGATTGGCTTTGATAAAACCCAAAGTGGAAATGCTACAATTACCACCAAATAGGGAATTTTGCTAGATCGTGTAGAATCAAGGGACTAAGATACAGGAGGAGAGATGCATGGATTCTGGAAACCACGGAATGGGGAGTAGTAGAAACTGTTCAGAAGGGGAGGATTCTAAAGCATTGGTGACAATTTGATGGAGAAAAGGTGTGGATTGGACAATCATTCAGAAGATGAAGTTTATGCTTTGATGGCTGCAACAGGCCGCTCTGACACATAGGTAAATTTCTTGTACAAATAAGTGTAAGTGTCTTATGCTAATCTTAAAAAAAACTTTATGATGCTCAGAAGGAAACAACTAAGTGATGCAAGCATAGAAATATAAGGCATATTATCAAGGTCTTAAAAAAGTTGTAGCCACGGTTAGGGGTTGCTCATCAACAAGGAACAACTTTGGTGATGAACAATAGATAAAGTTTATGAAAATAGATGTAGATGATAAAACCATATGTTCTCACATACCATATGTAATTAAGCAGATTGCTCAAAAAGAAAAGAAGTTTTAAAGGCTAAATTAGAAAAATGGCATAATTCTTCATAGAATTTAGTAAACTGGCTTAAATACCAAATGAGTGCTAATGATAAGTTTGGGCTTGGGTTTCGGGGGTCTAGATATGATGGTATTGTGAGTTATGAAACATGAAGTGTTTTGCAGAGTTGTTTTTTGAATAAAGAGAGTGAGATTAGAAAAAACCTTTGTTTTGATAGGTTTGTTAGCAGAGGGAAGGCATGTTTACCCAACCCATGACAGGAAATTATATGCCTTAGGTCCTGATGTAGAAGTAGAAGTAGATGATTCTAAGTTTACATATGGTCCAAAACAGACTCAACCTAGTAAATCTGAATCACAATGAAGTGAATTTGATACCTGCGAATCTAACATTAGTGCAGAACCCTCTGAATTAGTGTCTAAACCAGTTGTCAATGAGTCTATAAGTAGAATGTCAACTAAGGTTGTCTGATGCTCCTTTCATTGAGGAGTTATGAGTAGATAGTGAAGATGAGTGTTTGTTGTTATACCAACAAAACAAAAAGTAACACCTAGTTTGTTGAAGCAAGTAAAAACTCCTTAGGGAAAATGTTAAGTGTTCAGTTCCACACATAGTCCAAAAACCTAAAAGTTGACAAGGAATATTTGGGCATAGGTTTACTGCTAAGAGCATGTTTTTGTATGTGGTCTAGGTCTTAATATTTAATGAGTTGGATTTCCATGAGAAGAGGATGACAAGAAAAGCTGAGTTAAACAATGGTTGGAATAATGTGCAAAGAGTGAATAAACAAAACCAATTTATTCCTTCAGCAGTACTAACTAGAACTGGTATAATTCCAGTTAATACTGCTTAGAACTAGCGGTACTAAAATTTTAGTCTGCTATGGCAAAGTCGTTAACAGACAGACAAGTACTAACTAGTCACTGCCATGAACAGTTAATACTGTTATGCCTATTATGAATGAGTTAGTACCAACAATTGTTTTTACAAAACTCATTCATCATTCTTAAGACCTTTCAAAAAGCCAACAGTACTTAGAAAAGATTTTTCAAAACAAAAAGTTAATACTGCTAAGGTAAATACAGTTAGTACTATTGGGGGAAAAAGGGAAACTGCTGTTAAGCCCTCAGCAGGTTATTAATGGGAGACCAAAAAAGATTACCATTGTGGATCAAATACAATGGTTGGATCATTCTTGGAAAATGTTACTCTTTCAAAGATCACTAGGCAGACTCAAGCCCAAAAGGCTTGGCGTACACTAAGAGAAACTATCTCTTTCTTTTAATGTGCAGGACTTATCCACAATAGAGCTCCTAAGAGAATAAAGGAATTGTTGATAGTGGATGTTCCAGGCACATGACTGGGAACAAGGCCTACCTTGCTGAATTTCAAGATTTTAATGGTGGCCCTGTTGCTTTTGGAGGTAGTAAAGGTTATATCACTGGTAAAGGTAAAATTAAAATGGGTAAGGTAGATTTTGAGGATGTATGCTTTGTAAAAGAACTTCAGCATTTCAATCTCTTTTCTGTGTCACAGATATGTGACAAAAAAAACAAGGTTATGGTTTACGGACTTCTGAAGTCTTGTGGTGTCTGCTGATTTTTAAGTTACCAAAGAAAATCAAGTATTACTTAAAATCCCCAGACAAAACATATGTACAGTTTTCAATTTAGAGAACATTGTTCCTTCAGGAGGATTGGGTGATTAATTGCAAAGGCTACAACTGATGAATCTAAACAAAATGGCATAGGAGGTTGGGTCAATGTTAATTTCTAAAAACTAAACAAACTTGTGATAGGGAAACATTGTAAGAGGTTTACCTTCTAAGATTTTTTCAAAATGAACCACACTTGTGTTGATTGTAGAAAGGAAAAAGCAACACAAGGCCTTCTTGTAAGGCCAAAAACAGTGAAGCTCTATTAGCCCTCTTTCAACTTATTCATTTGGATTTGTTGGACCTTCAGCTGTAAGGAGATTTAAACAATAAGACCTATTGCCTAGTTATCTATGATGATTTTAGCAGGTATAGTTGGGTATTTTCTTAAGAACTAAGGGATGAAACTAGTGCAAATCCTAAGGACTTTTTAGGCAGATTGAGAACCAATGGAATCAAAAAGATTAAAACTATTAGGAGTGAATAATGGTTATAGAATTTAAAGTACGGGGGATGTGATTGAATTCTATGTGGGTCATAAAGGGATCAAGAGGGACTATAGTAATGCCAGAACTCCACAACACAAACTGGAGTTGCTAAGAGAGAGAAAGGAACATGACCCTAATTTGCCGGCGGCAGTCCGTGCTTGCAGATTCATTTTTACCCAACACTTTTTGGGTTGAAGCTGTTAGTACTGCTTGTTATGTTTCTAAACTGAGGTATAGTTGTCCAAGCTATTATAAGACACCTTATGAATTTTTAACTTGGTAAAATACCAATTATAAGTTATATAAGACCTTTTGGGTGCCATGTGACCATCTTGAATACCATTGACCACCTGGGGCAAAACGTTTGCTGGAAATTAAGATCAGGGATTTTCTGTTAGTTGGGTTATTCTCTACAAAGCAAGTTTTAGAGTATACAACCTTAGACAAAAGGGTTGAAGAAAATCCTGCACATCAACTTTTTGAGAAACAAACCATTAATGTTGCAGGGAAAGGACCAAATTGGCTTTTTGTTCTTGATTATCTAACTGATTCTTATGAAGTATATACATAAGATCAAGAGATCAAGCTAATCAACATGAGGTCACAAGTAGCTACCAAAATGCAGGTACAGAAGACATTATTGATGCAGGGGATTCTGAACAAGAGGATGAATCTGCTCAAGACTGCTTTGTACTGCCAATATGGCCTTCTTATTCTTCAACAATCACTCCTGATTTAAAGACAGATGAAAAGAGAGATGGTCCAAGGAGGAGAAACAAGTTTTATGGATGAACTTGAAAGACTTAAGAGGTAAGAAAAGGAGGCTAATGAGGAAGCTGAAGCTCTCAGGAAGAAGTTTGAGCACTTAGTGATAAAAGAAGGAGCTGCTAGACCTAGCAGTACTAACATTTTTAGTACTGTTAGCACACCAGCTAAAGCTAGTAGTACTAACCCTAGTTAATAATGTTTGTCTTACCAGTTAGTATTGCCAGTCTTCATGGAGGGGGGAACATATCTCTTTTTTGATTCCAACCAAATCTGAAGAAAAGATGACCCAAAAATACCTTCACTTGAGGATATCTATCAAAATTCTACTGAGGGTATTTTCACTACTTCGTCTTATGATGATGAGGGTGCAGTGGCTGACTTCATAAACTTGGAAACTGTTGTGAGTGTTAGTCATATTCCCACATCAAGGATTCACTCCACTCATCCTAAAGCACTTATTCTAGGAGATCCAACCTTAGCAGTTCAAACAAGAAGCAAATTGCATAAAAGTTCTAGAGCTCATGCTTTTGTTAGCTATGTTCAAAAGCAACGGGAAATAATCATAAGGATTCCAGCACTGGTTATTGCTGTTTTCTATTCAACAAGACCCCAAGATGATTCAGAGCTCTTGATGTTGAGAAAAGTTGGGTTGATGCTATGCTAACCCCCCACCCGAAGAAGAAATTGTTGCAGTTTAAGATACAGAAAGTTTGGGTCTTAGTAGATTTCCCTTATGGGAAGAAGGCTATCGGTACAAAGTGGGTTTATCGAAATAAGAAGGATGAAAGAGGAGTTGTTGTCAGAAATAAAGCTAGGTTAGTTGCTCAGGGACATAGGCAAGAGGAAGAGATAGACTATGATGAGGTTTTTGCTCCTGTGACCAGGATTGAAGCCATAAGGATCTTTTTGGCTTTTGCCTCATACATGGGTTTTATAGTTTATCAAATGGATGTAAAAAGTGCCTTCCTTTATGGGAAAATTGATGAAGAGGTATATGTATCTCAACCACCAGGTTTTCTAGATCCTAAATATCCTCAGAAAGTATACAAAGTTGTAAAAGCTCTCTATGGGCTACATCAGGCTCCTAGAGCTTGGTATGCTACTTTATCTTCTTTCTTATTGAAGAATGGATATAAAAGAGGTACTATTGACAAAACTCTCTTCATAAAGAGTGGCCAAACCTAGATAATCATACTAGTTCAAGTTATGTGGATGATTATCACACTTCTGGGTTACATGAAGTCTTGGTGTGATGAGTTTGAAGCATTTAATGAAGAGTAAATTTCAAATGAGTTCATTTGGAGAGATCACTTTCTTTCTTAGATTACAAGTCAAACTGAAGGGGAAGATGTTATCTTTATAGTCAGGATATGTTATGTTGCAGGAAATCCATGAAGAAGTTTGAACTTTGACAATGTTAAGACTGCTAGTCACAATTGAGACTCAGAATGCCTTTAGTCAATGGATGAGGTAGCCAGTGATTGTTGGATGTCCATCTCTATAGATCCATGAATGGCTCTTTATTGTACTTGATGCTTCTAGGCTTGATATTGGGGGTTGGTTCTTGTTAATTCTCATTTTGTAATTTTGCAAGTAATCTTCCATCTTTTTCTTCTCTCTACCTTTCTCTCTCTAACTTCTCTCTAAACTTCTTCCATTTTATCTCATTCTTATTTTTCTTGTTCCAATTATGAAGTGTAAGTGATTATTTGGTGACGACATTTATAATAAACTTGGTTGTATGTTAAGGTAGGGCATCTATTTGTTTAAGTTAGGGAATCTGTTTGTTTAAGTTAGAGCGTCTGTTTGTTAAATTTAAGGCATATGTTTATTAATATTTAAGGCATGTGTTTGTTAATATTTAAGGCATGTGTTTGTTAAAAAACAACTTAACTTGTATACTAAGTGTAAATTTGTAATATGAATCAACTAAGTGATTATTCATTCCGCTTGCCATATTAATTATGTCGACATATTTCATCCATCTGTATGCATGCATTTTGTTATACATAAAAAGATAACTTTTGCTAAATTGCTACTCATGATGGCTTTTCTTTTATTTGTGAAAAAAGTTGAGGCGATTAAAGTATGATGTACAATATGACTTAGTGTATCCGATTGAATGTTTAGTGCATCGATGAACACCACATTAGGGCATCAATGTTTATGTTATGTTATTGCATCAAATGTATGAATTAGGGCATCAAATGTATGAATTAGGGCATCAATGTATGAATTAGCGCATCTGTGTATATTTTAGTGCATCTGTGTATGAATTAATATGTATTAATTAGTGCATCTGTGTATATATTTAGTGCATCGTTGGAACTACTTGGGCATCTGTTTGTATGATGAGGGCATCTGTTTGTATGATGAGGGCATCAAATGTATGAATTAGGGCATCTGTGTATATTGCATTTACATGTTTTTAACTGATTCCCTTTATTTTACCTGTTATATTGCAGACCATTAATGCTTAAGAAGTTTGAGAGCGGGGTTATGGTCATCCAAAACAAGTCTCACAGTGATGAAGAGGCAAGGATTTTTTCAGCATGTGACACTGGTGAAAATCAATTAAACATTGTGTCACTTCTTTAGTGGTTCGGTTGATATTGCATCTTTGAAAACTGGATTGTATCCGATTTCAGCTTCTGCATAAACATAGGATTTACTCTTCTTTCTATTGCTTTTTTTGGTATTTTATAGGATTATATCACTAGTACAAAATCCCGATGCCTTGCAAAGTGGGGTCAGTACTAGTGATGCTGCAAGGATACTTGGAATTGCTTCAACTATGGCCAAGGACTCAAGGAGCATCTGCTTGCTGCTGAGAGCAAAGGTACGTGATAGGACCCGTATAATATTTAAATTAGAATTTGAAGGAAATACTAACTAAATACACATTTAGTATTATTAGGGCGTCAATGAGTATTATTAGGGCATCAATTGCGTATTATTAGTGCATCAATGAGTATTATTAGTCAATCTTAGCTTCTGATTTTAGATAGATTGTAACTTAAGTCAACTAGGCTTATCCTCTTTAAAACCGAGTAATTATGTCTCCAATTTAACAAATAGATACTTGAAATTGGGTGAAGGTTTGTTGCATATGTCTGGCAAAATACGCAGATAATGATCTGCTGAGAGAGCTTCCTTGCACACATTTCTTTCATATAGAATGTGTAGATAAATGGCTGAATCTCAACGCATCGTGTCAATTATGCAAATTTGAAAGAGGACAAGATATTGATGCCGCCACTAATATCATGGTCGATGACTCGTTGTGTAAGTCTACTTACTAAATAGTCTTGTTATGATGTATTAATATACTGTTGCTAAATAGTTGATTTTAATTTGACTATAAGTTTGTTGTTCGATAGTATGTAGCGAGGGATGGATTCAAACATGTTTTTGAGTTTGCAATCTTATTTTTAGACATGTAGTTAGAATGTTGCTTTAAGCTCTTAGCAAGTCGTGAGGTTTCTAAAATTCATACGATATAAGTATATATGCAATCTGTATACTTGCCGCATGTTCTGACATATGTATTTAAAATATCAAATGCTATATGTAGGAAGTATAGACTTCATGTCACTATATTTTGAGTTTAAACAAAAAAGTGATTCTTGCTAATATCAAAAGATTAGGGTATCAATGAGTATTATTAGGGCATCAATGAGTATTATTAGTGCATCATTAGAATTATTAGGGCATCTGTTTGTTAGGTAATACACTTTGATCGAAGGCTAAGGTTACTACTTATTGAAATAAATACGAGCTAAAACTCCGTCTTTCTTGCAGGTATGGTGGGGAAGGAGAACCATCACAATTAATCGTTGTTGACATATTTTTTAATACTGTGGACCCATTAAAGGAACCGTCTCTTGTCACAGCAAACATGGTTTTATTTATTCTTGCAATTGACTATCCGGTTGACAAAGTTTCATGCTATGTTTCTGATGATGGAGCTGCTATTTTGTCATTTGAATCTTTATCTGAAACATCTGAGTTTGCTAAGAAATGTGTTCCTGAATGGTACTTCATCCAGAAAATTGATTACTTGAAAGATACTATACAGCCAACATTTGTCAAAGACCGCCGGGCTATGAAAGTAAGAAACTTTTCATGCAAGCATACCCATGTTTGTTTTTGTTCAACTCTATATCCGAGTAAATAAATGCTTTGTTCTATTTGTTGCAGAGAGAATATGAAGAGTTCAAGATTTGTGTAAATGGCCTCATTAATAAAGCTCAAAAAGTTCCAGAAAAAGGATGGATCATGCAAGATGGTACACCAGGGCGTGGAAATAATACCAGAGATCATCCAGGAATGATCCATGTAAATTTAGCTCATTTATTATTGTTTCTATTTATCAATTGTTGTATGCTTTAGAAGCTTTGATTATATCTAATACTGCAATTTTTATAGGTAATGAATTGCCACGATTAGTCTACGTATCCCGTGAAAAGCGTCATGGCTTTCAACATCACAAGAAAGCTGGTGCCATGAATGCATCAGTAAGTTCTGTGGGCTGTTTATATAAAAGCGCGTTTGAAACCTTACTTTATAATTGTAATTTTTTATATAATGTTGTTCTAGGTCACCTCCCACCATCATTGGGTCACTATTACGAGAACATAAATCAGCAATGGAGAAAAGGTTACGAGGTCCAAAACTCTAGAACAGGAACTCACTTGTCCAGTCCTCAAACTATCACGAGTGATTGTGATCTCCATTTCTGATGGTGATAAATATTACCAGGTGATGTACTTCTCTATTTATTATACGTAATAAATCAATAAGATTGTATTTCATTCAGAACCCCTTATATTTCATCACAATACGCTTGTGATTCCTTGGCCCCTAGAAAACAAACTCAATTGTATATTTTTGCTCATGCACTTCTCTAATTACCAGGGAATGAGAAACCGGGTAGCACGGTTGCAGGGCAAAAATTTACCAGCGGTGAGTTCTAGAATTCCTTATGCGTCTAACTTCTAAGCATAAAATTACCAACTAAAATACTGATTATTGTCAGTTGGTTCACATGAAATATGTTGTTATTTTATGTAGAACCAATCCTTACACTTGGAATGACAGAGTGTAACATGGGAAGACAATTGGACCACCTTAACGTTGGATGGAAGCCCTGATGCTCAGCTTGAACACACCATTTTGATCACCAAAACCGGGCAATCTGTATCAGAAACTAGTAAAACTGATACTCACAAAAAAGACTCATGTGCTGAAAACAAGTGGGAAAGCTTGAAACTTTTTGGTGAAATTTAAAGGTAGACCAAAGATAGTGTTGCAACAGTGAGATTTAACAAAACTGGTAACCTTATAGCATTAGATTAAGAAAGATGAATAAAGACAGAAGGTGACCTTTGGTTTGGGATTTTTCCTCCAAGTGTTGCTAAAAGCTTTCCAGAATACATTCTTCTAATGCTTTCTGTGCTTCCTGATGATCCAGAAGAAAGTGTACAGATCTGCTATGTTAGCAACATATCTAAGCTGGCCTTAACCGTTTGTATGATTTAAGGGCATCTGTTTGTATGATTGTAGGGCATCTGTTTGTATGATTGTAGGGCATCTGTTTGTATGATTTTAAGGCATCTGTTTGTATGATTTAAGGGCATTTGTTTGATTAAGGGCATTTGTTTGTAATTTGTGATTAGAGAATGATATGAAATGAAAATGTAATTTATGATTAGAACATCTCATGACATGTTAGCGCGTCAAGTATGTATGATTAAAGCATCGTGTGTGATACATTTTTCTTTAGCAAACATCGTGTGATACATTACGACATCCATTTAAGGGCATCTATTTGTTCTATTTAAGGGCATCTGTTTGTATGATTAGTGCATTGTTATATATTTTAAGACAAGTGTGTATGTTTTGTGAATTCGTTTGTATTTTAGTGCATCATTGGACATACCTTGGGCATATGTTTGTAGGTTTATTGCAACGTTGAACATATAAAAATCATTGTGTTGTTACTGTTGCTGCCATATACATGGTCAACTACAAGAATATTATTGAATGAATTGGATTATTGGTTTGAGGAATGGCCGTTCAAAAAAAAAAATTGGTTTGAGTAATGGCTAAATTCAACCTGTAGATATAATGATATAAAGCACGTCACAATTGTAACAAATTTTGCTCATTACAATACTATAAAATGTCAATGTAGATGTTAACTATATAAGACAGGGATCAGGTTTGTTGTAAACACAAGTACACAACAATGAAAACATCAAAGAACTACAGAAATGTTTTGCAAGAAATACATGCTACAAATGTGCTATTATAATCATACAGCTTATGTCAAAGCAACAGCTATGCAGGCACTTTAACGACCACGCCCTATGCCCTTCCTTGGATAATCCATAAAATCCCTCTTGAATTCCCCAAATCCTTTCACTTCATGTTGTCGTGTTGCTGAATTTGGTTCCCGAGAATCTTGTTCATCAACAGCAACATCATTAACCACCGTCCCAGATTCTGTAGCCATTTCTTTAGTTACCGTACGTCCCATTTTTGCCAGATTTTTCCATCTGTTATTTGATAACAACGAGCTCATGTTGGAATTGAGATCAGCAACCGCCCCCATAATCGAGTTGTGGCAGCACAACTATTTGTGTTCTTTTTGTGGATATCTTCAAGTAACAAACTTGCATACGATGGTGGACTAAGATCAAACATTATTTCTTGATTCATGTCCAAGTCCCGATACAACTTTCAAATTCTCTCCATTTTAGTATTTCTGAACTGCGCACATCCAGCATAATTATAATCAATCTCAACTAGCGATATCCGTCCATAATACAAACTATCAACCTCCATCGTATTCATCTCATCCAGTTGTCTCTCCTCTAGTCAGTCCTGGTCATCATAAAAAATCCGAAGATGACTTACTAGAACTTCTCGCTAATAGAAATTACTATTTAACACATAGTTGAAGACAAGTAACTATTAATGAATCAAGCTACTGACCTAGTGAAAGTGATGAGTCCTTCACTGAGCCCAATGACAGAAAGTTAAGCCGGAAACGGCACATCGGCCGGGTAAAAAGAACAAAATCTTATCCAATTCCTCCCCTTCATGTTGTCCCCTTCTCAAATAAAAAATGCAAAACTTCAACACCAGCAGCAATGGTATCACGCAATCACTTGACACCCTGATGACAATTACAAAACACGTCATTAGCCTTGAATCACAATGCACAATGTGCTTAAAACTTTTGTAAGCAAAAATCAACATCTAATATCTTAAGCTGCAAATAGACAATAAATTTACCTAACTGTGACTCTGTAAGCACCAATTGCTCTTCCAGTAATCTGATCAAGGATCTCCCATGCTTGATTAATGGAATCCGCGCTCTCATAATTCATCATCAAAGTCAGATTACGATATCAAACATGTAATGAACTATGTTTAATGATACACATCAGGTTACTTGAATGCATATAAAATTTTTAGAAAAACTACATAACTGACACTAGTTTATAATGTATCAGTACCTAAACAAACCCTGTGTTTCAATCTTGTCCACTATGGCGGGATGATCACATAACGCAAGAACCTCAATTGTCCACAATGGCGGGTTTCCTTTCAAATATTGCTGCAAATTCTGTAGTAAAATAATGTAAAAACATCAGAAAGTGTTCATCCAACACACTTCAAAGTAGTGTATATACTTTTGATTATAAACTCCTTATCAATAAATCAGTTAATGATCATTGTATTACCTGAGCCATGGAGACGATTTCACCACGTACAACATACTCACATTTCATGACCTGCCAATAAATGGGAACCATCAATACAAAGGTCAATGTAGCTAATAATCAGTTGATGCGTAAAATTAGTGCATCACACTTAAAAAATTTCTTTGACACATTTTATCAAACACCTTGTGTGCAGCCTTCGTAAACACAATTTGTATCAATTTTTTCTCAACCTTTTTTTTCATATCATATTTATATCAACAGAAAACAAAAAAATCGAACAACTTATTCAAAATACAATCAATATTAATTGATGATAACAGTAAAAATTATTAAAAAAACCTTACTTTCAAACTTAAATGATGAATCTGACATACTAGGAGTGGAATGGTGGAGAACGATGGTGAACGGTGGGGAACAATGGGAATGATTGTTGTGAACGGTGGGGAATGGTGGTGAACTTGTGGGGAAGAAAACAGAGAAAGAAGAAAAAGAAAAAATGAGAAAAAAATGCCAGCTATATTTGATTAGCATTTGATTGTGTGAATTTACTCAAAAACAACCCACATTAGTATATAAGAAAGTTTCAATCAAGTCCCTGTAGTTTGGTGTGAAAAAGGGGAGGGGAGGAAGGCTTGATCCAACGGTGGTGGATTGGTTTTCTGAGTTTTCTATCGAAATGAGGTTTTCTCATGATCTCATCACTATATATATATATATATATATATATCATCATATATATATCTCATATACTACTATTATTGATGTGCCGACGCACCTACGTTGTCGTAGGACTTCTATACGAGAAGTTTTACAACATAATACAAAATCACATCTTGATGACTTGATTCTTACATATCATAGTCACAATCGTATGCAATACATAATACTTTGATACATGTGTTGGATTGTTTTTATCATGCTTCAGGTCTTAGGATAAATATGAGCAAAAGTAAGATTATGGGGGTGCATGTGGAGAATGCGTATGTAAATCAAGCGGCTTCTAAGTTGGGATGTCTCGTGCTTAATAGTTCTTTTTCATTTTAGGCACCAAAGTGGGAGAAGCTATGTCGCATATCCAAGCGTGGAAGGAGGTTGTTGAGAAGGTGAAAAGTCGATTGTCAAAGTGGAAAATGAAAACTCTATCTATCGGAGGGCGGCTAACGTTGTTGAAGTCTATATTAGGCTTTATTCCCATATTTCATATGTCGATTTTCAGAGTTCCATCGAGGGTCCTTCATGTGTTGGAATCTATAAGAGGTCACTTTTTTAATGGTCACGAGATGGGAAGCAATAAGGCAACGTGGGTAAAGTGGAACTATGTTCTGACGGACAAAAAACATGGAGGTCTTGGTGTATCCAGCCTATACGCTTTAAATAGAGGTTTGATGATTAAGTGGGTTTGGAGATTTTTTACTCAGAAAGAGTCTCTTTGGGGGAAGGTTATTACTGCTATTCATGGGGACTACGATAAAGTGGAATCGAGGTGTCACACAGTAGGGCGTTCGTGCTGGCTATCCATTGTGAACGAAGTTCGGATTCTGAAAAATAAAGGTATGAACATTTTTTATTTTATGAACCTTAAGTTGCGCAATGGGGACACGTCTAGTTTTTGGACGGATCGTTGGTATGTTGGTGGAATCATTAAAGACCTATGCCCTCGCCTGTTTGCTCTTGAAAATTGCAAGGAGATTTCTGTAAGTGCAAAGTTGAATGACAACAACCTGGAAAATTCTTTTCGGCGTAAAACTAGGGGGTGTCGAGCAGGTGCAGCTAGATTCGTTAGCTGAGGTTGTGAGATCGATCAATCTTGTGTCTTTGGCTGATAGGTGGATTTGGAATTTGGAGTGTTCGGGAGAGTTTTCGGTGGCTTCTGCTCGTAAGAAAATTGATGAGATACGTTTTCCAATTGTCAAAGATGCTACTAGGTGGGTTAAATGTGTCCCTATTAAAGTGAACATCCTTGCTTGGAAAATAAGGAACGATGCTCTTCCTACCCGATTTAATATTTCTCGGAGAGGTATTGATATTCAATCCATTTCTTGCCCCATTTGTGAGAACGGTGTTGAGTCCTCGAAACACTTGTTTTTTAAATGCTACTTGATTCGAGAAATTGGATGTAAGATAGCTAGCTGGTGGAACATTAACTATGTTGAAGTTAATTCGTATGAAAAGTGGAAAACTTGGTTAATTTCATGTCGCATGGAGTCTAAGCTCAAGCAAATGTTCGAAGGTGTCTGATATTCGCTTTGGTGGCACATATGGTCCTATCGAAACAAGATCCTTTTTGATGATAATATTCCCATGGAGGCAATTATATTTGACAACGTTGTTTCTAGTTCATTTTATTGGTGTAAGGCAATTATATTTGACAACTAAAGTCGACCTACAACCAAGCCAAAAAAAAACTCCAAACCCAACTAAACTAACCTTTACTCAAAAATTATGACATAACTTTAAAATCAGTGATGCTTGGGTGGAGAAAATACTCTTCTAATAAAGAAGTAGATGAAATCAAGAATCGATTTACGCATGAAAATATATGAAGAAGACATGGTTAAATTTTATATGAAACCGATGAAAAAAGACTTGCCTAATAATTTAAAGATGGATTTGACTATTTGAGTTTCGAACCATGTTTTAAAATACACTTTTTTAATTGACCCAGTTTATTAGCTAGCTCACCGGGTCACTAGTTCAAGCTTTGAACCGTTGGGTCAAACCGGTTCTATACATATGTATATATTTTTTCATATATTTAATATATAGTGTTGTATGATCAAAAAATTAATTTCACGTTCAATTGAACCAATGAAAGATATTTAGTTTTTACTAATAAACTTTAATTTTTAGGTTCCATGTATATAAAATTACAAGAAAGATTCGCAAAAACAAAAGTTATAATAGACTTTAAAATTAGATGAAAGTTCATCTATATTTCAAATTATAAAGGCACTTTATTTTGGATCTAATATTAAGCTAGCTGCAAATGCCGGTAACATTTTCAGCAAACCGGTTCATGCATGTCACACCAAAAAACACGGCTCATCGGTATACCGTACCGGCCAGCGAAAAACGGTTGCAATTTCTGCCATCCAATTTCCCGCAAAGCCATATATAGAATACTCCGGATGAACAAATCATCACAACCAATAAAGCACCATCGAGTCTCAACTATATTTGCCACAAAACAATTATAATACAAAATGTTTTACAGAAAGAACACTCTATACCCAGGCTATATCTTCTGAAATTATATCCATTCATCCATGAAAACTGCAACTTTAAAACAGATGTAATGACTTCTTATTGCGGTGATGTAACACCAAAAGTTTAGTATTGGCTTACAATTTTGTGAAGGAGTGAAGGCTTCAGAAAGATGAAAGCTAGTAATAACTTTGATAATGGTTCGTGGAAGTCGTGAAGGTTACACAAAGGTGAAAGCTAATCGCTCATCTGAAGATGGAAGTCCTATTGAGCAGCATTACTTAACAGTTACAATTATGAGGGAAAAGGAGCTGCATTTTGGACGAAATAAGATCTGCATTTTTAACGCATATGTAACACCTATAACTTTTAAATTTTAACACAGGTCTCGTCACCAACTCATACGACACTCCCATTGATACCACTCCAACACCATTTTTTTCCCCTCCCATACGCCACCCCATACCTACATAATTACAAAGGCATACAAAAGTGGGTATTTTTGATTACTTGTTACAACAACTTTTGCTTTTAACAAAAATAGAGATAACTTATAAGGTGGTGTTTGGAGTTGCTTATAAAAACAACTTGTGTTTAAAAGACACATTCATATTAAAAGGGTAGAAAATATTAGGACAGATACATAGGGAATAAACATATACAAATAAATATTAGTTTCAGTTCAAAATCCATGATAGTTTGTGAACACTATTCATTTTCTTTTCTTTGCAAGAACATCATTAATTGTGTTCTTGATTATATCGAGATAAGAATGTTAGTACCAAAAATGATTCAAAGAAAATTATTGTGTCGTGCGTTATAGCATGATTAGTATCTCCAAATTAATTAAGGAGGCAAATTGTTATTGCACCATTCGCAGAAAGAAGACCATAAGTTGTTGCCTATTTCATGGTACTTTGACATCTACAAAGTTTACAACTAAAGATGTATTCAGCTAAGCTTCCCCAAAAAGCTTATAGCTTTGGCTAATATACATGTGTACACGAACAATAACTGAAATATATTTACCAACATATAGTTACCAAAAACTATTATGCTTCCCCTAAATCAAATTAAATAAGCTGCTATGACTCTATTACGTTACGATTAAAAGAACATCTAAAATACTTTCTATTTGATATTTCATCCATAAATCCACATAAAAAGCTTCAAAATCACATATAGCAACATGATAGAATATCACAATAACTTCATTATAACTTGCAGTTGCCAAAACATAAAACTATGGGAAACCATTCATTTTTTAAATTTATACAAAAAAAGTTTGTAAAGAAATTAAGGCTAATGACTTGAAAATGTATCCAACTTGTCATTTTTTGTTATTGTATGTAGCCATCTTTTTTTTTTTGTTATTGTATGTATCCAACTTGAAAATTCATCCTATTATATGTAGTCTGTTACCTCTCATTTGCAACGTTAGTCCATTTAACTAACGAACAGTTGCAACGTTAGTCCATTTAATTTTTATTTATTTCGGTTTCAGTTTACGAGCAATAATAAAAAAATGTAAAAATTATTTTTTTTTATTTCGGTTTAAGTTTAAGAGCAATAGTTAAAAACAAAATTTAAAAATTAAATTTTTTTTATATAGGTTTCAGTTTACGAGCAATAATAATAAAAAAAAATTTAAAATTTATTAAATTTTTTTAATTTCGGTTTCAGTTTACGAGCAATAATAAAAAAAAATTTTAAAATTATATTTTTTATTTCGGTTTAAGTTTAAGAGCAATAATTAAAAAAAAATTAAAAATTTAAATTTTTTTATATCGGTTTCAGTTTACGAGCAATAATAAAAAAATAAAAAAATTTAAATTTTTTTTATTTCGGTTTCAGTTTACGAGCGATAATAAAAAAATTAAAAAAATTATTAATTTTTTTTATTTCGGTTTCAGTTTACGAGCAATAATAATAATAAAAAAAATTAAAATTTATTAAATTTTTTTAATTTCGGTTTCAGTTTACGAGCAATAATAAAAAAAAATTAAAAAATTATATTTTTTATTTCGGTTTAAGTTTAAGAGCAATAATTAAAAAAAAAATTAAAAAATTAAAATTTTTTTTATATCGGTTTCAGTTTACGAGCAATAATAAAAAAAATTATAATAAAAAAAAATTAATTTTTTTTATTATTGCTCGTAAACTGAAACCGAAATAAAAAAAATTAAATGGACTAACGTTGCAACTGTTCGTTAGTTAAATGGACTAACGTTGCAAATGAGAGGTAACAGACTACATATAATAGGATGAATTTTCAAGTTGGATACATACAATAACAAAAAAAAAAGATGGCTACATACAATAACAAAAAATGACAAGTTGGATACATTTTCAAGTCATTAGCCCAAGAAATTACTGATATTCATTTTTAGTGAAAACTTTGATTAACACATGCAAGTATCGACAATATAAAAGTGATAACAACTTAGTTCACCTTATAAGATTATATCAAGAGAAAAAGTCATTAACAACTACTATATTTAAAGATGTATTATATAATTGTTTCAAGATTCTACCTTCAAATATCTGAATAGCTAGCAACAAAAAGTTAATCCATTGGCAACTTCTGAGTCCAATGGTCCTTTGTGTATGCAACTACACAAAGTCACAACAAAATATTTCTTCAAAAGTCCAGTAAAGTTGCTAGCACTAATTGTGTGGCAAATATTTCCTATGAAAGAGTTGGAGACTATATGAAGCAAATATTTCCTATCCAACAAACACCGGTGAAATCAAAATAGCTGGAAATAGTCTAGAACTCATAAGAAACGAACGGTTATTAATGGTTCTAAAAAGTGAAGTGTTCATCCTTTTGAAAATATCTTTAGCATTACTAAAAGAATTTGAGACACCGGAAACTTTCATAAAAACATATTTGATCAACGACCATAATAAGCAACAAAATATAATCACTAATTAAATGAATCAATGGGCTGGTTGTAGTTCACCAATACATTATTAAACGATTTTCAGCGAACATAGAACCATCACCTTGCAATTCTTTTGTTAATGCTTTATTAATCAAGCAGAAACACACATAAAAATCTGAAAATAATCGACTAATGAAATCTTAAAAAAAAAAAGAATCAACCGTAAGTCCCTTTTTTTTTTTCAGACTAACAATGTAAATGCTTCTAGAAATGCAGTGTCGATTAATTACATCATCAATTCATCATTTAATAATTTTTTAATTGTATTAACCAATGGATGATATCCACATCACCGGAAATCCTCTTTTAATACTTCCTCTCTCTAAATAAGTATCCACTATTGACTTTTGAAGTTATTCTTTTACAAATTTGATCTTAAATATTTCTTTTTGTGTTATATAATACTTTATGCAAATTCTATGAATAGATTGGGTTTTAAATGTATTTTCATTGATATAGTTTTCTTTAAGTATTATATAACATAAACAAAATAATTTAAGGTCAAAGCCGGCGAAAAAAAACTCTAAAAGTCAATAGTTGACATTTATTTAAGGACGGAGGGAGTAGTATAGATAGATGATAGCGACCCTAAGATAAAATGCACATCTTTATTTTGTTTTTCTTGAATGCAACATATATTGGATATACGACATGCTATATTGTATTTGGTTCGGTTAGTTTGCGTGTCCAATATCCTACTAGTTATTATCCCCGTGCACGCACGGGGTTTTAAAAAGATATATTTATGTACCTTATTGATTAAAGAAAACAAATTAACATGTCCTAAACTCAAGTAAAATCAAAATTAAGGAATTTTGTCTCCAGCTAAACGCAATTTTAAGTGGATTAAAAGCGCCGAGATTGCAGCTCATGTGTGGTGGTGCTGAAGTAGTAACATGTGATGAAAAGTTAAGAATAAACAAATTTATAAATGAACAACATATCGGTATGCTAATGGTCGTAGGAAAGCGGAAATGACATTTGAATCGTATTAAATTAAAACCAACAAAAAATATAAATGATACAGAAGATAGATAAAGCTTTCTATGGGCTCTCAGACTTCATTGCTAATCTATTTCCGAAATGAATAAATGGATGCGATGAAGGGGCATATGCTGCAAGCTACACTTAAGAGATACCAACAGTCTTTCCAAGCAACCACAACACCATTACACCGATGACATCTCTATCATCACTATGGTTATGTAGTCCTATCTAGCATAAATTCAGAAACCGTTATACAGGCTCAGGCTCTGTTGTTCTCAAAATAAGTCACTACAAAAATTCAAAAAAAAGAAAACAGTGTCATTACGCATATCCTTGTCATAGATACTTAAGTAATATGGTGATTGTGAAAGTTGGACTTACCTAAGGCTTGCCTTTTATGGAATGGGATGGTACTGGAAGCATAAACTGGTATGAGTTTAGTGTTATCTAACACGTCTTCACTACCAACATCCTCATTATCAGATAATGCATCATGATGGAAGACTTGGTTTCCCATAGCACTGGTAGGTGGAGTATCTGTTTCTAGATCAGGTGCGTCAAAGGAGTAGACCAGGCAAGTCACACCTAGAGCCTTATGGGTGATCCTGGTGGCATTCCTTAGTAGTATCATTAGCCCATCAAGTAAGCTTACAGAAATGATCTACAAATAGCACAAAACAGTTTAACATAACATGAAACAGATCTCAAAATAAATTATAACTATTATTGGACTAAATGTATACAGTGCTCCATATAACTTTTAGAGGTTATGCTAGGTTTATTTATGATGAGCTAAATGTGTCTAAATTATCTTTAGCTTCTGGCCTACAAATTGGACCTTTTTTAATGGTATACAGAAATCATGAAATTATCTTAGCTTCTACCATTTCAATGGATACAACTCCTAACCCATTTTATATATAAAGTTTTAAACATTTAGATTATTATTGAAACAATATTGTCTTTGTGATATGATACAACTCCTACTCACTTTTTTTCTTCCTAAAAATGGTATTTGCGGGTCAATCAGGACCAGCCTGTTTTGGGTCACTGACTAAGCAATTCACAACATAACACGAATAAATTAGTATTACATACGCTTATCTAAAGTTATTATTTTATCTTGCAACTGAAAAACTCTTGATCAGTAGATGGTATTGTAATGGGATTTTAGTTCCATTTATTGATTTTAGTTATAGTGATACAAAAAAGGTTTATGAGTCAGTTTTGTGAATTAGTCGTGCTTAACGGGTCATATGGGTAAACTTAAAATATTAATTAATAATAAAATAATAGTATAGTTTATTACCAGGATCGACATAAGCGATCCTTTGTCCAAAAATAGCGGCTTCAAATATAGCTTCCCACATTTTGTCTCCAGTAACTTTTAGGCAAAAGAATCACTAACAAATTGTTGTCGCATAGTCGCATATAGTGAGATAATCAAATAATATACAGAAACGTAATAAACCATGAGGATCACAACGTTGCACCACATGTATTCAAAATATACATACTAATATCAAATAGTTAGATGATTACCATGTAGCCATTACATTACTATGTATCGCATAATCTCGTATCTGAAGAGTTTCTTTAATCATTTAATAATTCACAATGGAGATACAATAGAAATATATAATGTTGGTTGGCAACAATTTAGGCAGAAAATAAGAAAACGTTAAAAAAGGAAATAATAATTTCCAATACTCCCCCTCAAGTTGGCGCATGTAAGTTTCGAATGCCCAACTTGACCAGTAACGTTTGTAACAGGTGAGAACCAAGTGGTTTGGTAAGCAAGTCGGCAATTTGCTGCTTTGAATTAATGTGAACAGGCATAATCTCTTTTCGTTCAACTCGTTCACGAACAAAATAACAATCCATTTCAACGTGCTTCGTTCTTTCATGAAAGACGGGATTGTTCGCTATATGTTTTGCTGCTTGGTTGTCGCAGAATAACGGTGTAGGACCAACAACCGCAACATCAAGTTCCTTCAACAGCCAACGAACCCACGTAATCTCACTAACTGCAGTGGTCATAGATCGATATTCCGCCTCTGCTGAAGACCGTGATACAATCGATTGTTTCTTAGATTTCCAAGATATTGGAGCTCCCCCTAGTAGGAGCACGTAACCTGACCTCGATCGTCTACTAACTGGATCCAAGTCAGTGACACTAGTGTTTGGTAAAAGGATGCCTTGACCAATGGTGGTTTTAAGGTATCGTAAAACTCTATTTGCAGCCTCCATATGAATACTTCGTGGGTCTCCAACAAATTGGCTTAGAATGCTTACAGAGTAGGCTATATCCGGGCGAGTGACTTGTAGGTATAGCAAGCGACCTACAAGTCTTCGATATCGACTTGCGTCAATTTTTTTTTCTTCTCCTTTGTCAACCTTGAGATTTGGTTCCATCGGAAACGAACTAGGGCGACATCCTTGTAACCCACTGTCTTGAAGAATATCCAACGTGCATTTATATTGGCTAAGAACCAATCCTTCGAATGTCTTTGCTACCTCGATGCCCAAGAAGTATTTCAAGGGGTCAAGATCCTTTATGCTAAATTCCTTGTCCAAGTGGGACTTTGTTCTTTCAATCCATTTCTCGTCATTCCCGACGAGTATCACATCATCCACATATATAAGAGCAGCTACATATGTGTCGCCATTTTTGTAGATAAATAAAGAATGATCAGCTTTAGACTGTTTGTAACCAAGGACAATAAGGGATTTTGTAAACTTGTGGTACCAGTTCCGAGATGCTTGCTTCAAGCCGTATATAGACCTTTGGAGTTTGCATACCCTTGTTTCGTCTTTAGTTGAGAACCCTTGAGGAATCTTCATGTAAACTTCCTCATCTAGATCTCCATGTAAGAATGCGTTGTTTGTTGGGTCAAACCCAAGTTCTCTGTAATCCCAAACACGGGTCAAACGGGACAAGCCCAACCCAAACTGTCAAATGACAGTTAATTAACTGTCAAAAACAGTTATTCACAAACCAACACAACGGTTCACTTTGTACCGTTTCATTTTCTATAAATAGTTAGAATCCTGTAGAATCAAATGATGATGACAGATTTATACTTTGTAAAACATATTGCAATTGATACAATAATATTTGCGTTTAATCTTTGAATCGATCCAACAATTGGCATAAAACCAAATCATCACTTGCCAGAAATAAATCAAGAACTGTGTTCATACTCGAATCAAATCAAGCCGCACAAGATTTTTCCCAGAAAAACATTTTTTTACAAATCAAAACACGAATCAAAAAAATCATTTTCGTGTTTATATAAAAACAGTTTTTCGTTCCAGGCAAATCCAACGACGCCACCAAAGTGATTTTTAAATCACCGGCAACGAAGGGTTTTACCCATAAAAACTAAATCGGAAAAATCGTTTAACCCCAGAAAGAAGTTAGGCAACTTTTAGATTCGAAACGAAATCAATAACCACAAAAGAATCGGATAACAAAAGTCATCACAGAAAAACGAACGAAAATCAAACACCAAAAGGAACAAACACACCTTTTGAAGATCAATAAATTCGAACCGTTTTTCGAATCAAATTAGTTTTGATTCACAGTTATCCAAGGAGAAACCCCTTATAAAGGAGTGTTTTTCACCAAGATCCACAAAGCAGCGAAACCCTAGGATGTCGCACAAAAGGATCAAGGAGTCCGTGGTTACGAACACATCTAGGAGAAGAAGAGCGAACACCATCGCCATCTCAACCGGTGGAGAAAACCACCAGACAACAAAGAGTCAAAAGAACAGACTCAGTATCAGGACGCCACAAGGAGAACACACACGAATCTCCACAGCAAAAAAAAGAGAGGCGGTCCAATATAACAAAGGGTAAAGGCCATTTATTACCAACGTACTTTCTCATTTGTACCGTAATGACCAACTTACTTTTTTTGTACACATTACACCAACGAACTTGTTTGTTTTGTGATAATGTTACCCATATGACCGGCTAGATTTCCACGTCATTAATTTAAAATTTTCTTTTTCCAAATGTGCTAATACACTCCACCTTGGCACTTACCCGATTTAGGGTAAAGGCCATTTATTATCAACTTACTTTCTCATTTTTATCGTAATGACCAACTTACTTTTTTTCGTATTTTTAAAATTTTAATTTTTTTTCAAAAAAAAAAAGTTTAGATTTTTTTAAAAGTTACGAAAAAAAGAAAAAAGTAAAAATAATTTTTTGTTAAATTTAAAAAGTACGAAAAAAATCAAATTTATTTAGAAAAATTAAGATTTTATAAAGTACGGAATTTTTATAAAAATAAGTAATTTTTTTAAAGTACGATTTTTTTAAAAAATAAGTAATTTTTTTAAAATACGAAATTTTAAAAAAAATATTTTTTTTTTAAATTCTTACTTTTTAGAAAATTATTACTTTTAAAAAAATTTATTTTTTGTTAAAGTGTCTGTTAAAGTACTTTAAAAAAAAATTATGATTGTAAATATGTTAAAGAAAACAAGGGTAATATATTCATTTTGTGGTCATATTGGTGACATCGAACAAAATTTGAATGTAAATGGGTGTAATGAGTACGAAAAAAAGTAAGTTGATCATTACGGAACAAATGAGAAAGTATGTTGGTAATAAATGACCTTTACCCTAAAATATTTTTTCCGGCGTGGAACGTATATGTCAGCGTGTCAGTAACAAGTTGTGATCTTGGTGATGTCAAACAAAATTTGAAAGTTCGTTGGTGTAATGTGTACAAAAAAAGGTAAGTTGGTCATTACGGTACAAATGGAAAAGTAAGTTGGTAATAAATGGCTTTTACCGTATAACAAAAGGGCAACTAGGTTATTTAACCTAAGAGGTTTTGCAATTAAAACCCTCAACTTTTCCCTTTTATTATTTTGTCTATATAAATTTTTCAGTTTTTTTTATATAGATAACAGTTTTAGGCTATATACGAAAGTTACCACGATAATTCTAGATTAGTAACTTTTGCCTAGAACCCGAGAAAAAAATATAGTAATATTACTTACTATATTTATAGAATAATTTTTAAGGAGTAATTAACCTTAGGTTATTCATTTTAGAATATAAAATCTCCAAGGGTAGTTTTTAGAACAAAACTAGCCCCGTTAAGTTAGATAGCCTTTAGGCACACAAATTTGAGTACTCACCATAAATTTGACACACTTAGTGTTAGGAATTTTTATTTGGAAGATTTTATTAGATATCTTAGAGATATGACAAAAGAAACTGAAGATACTTCAAAAAGAGAAGTAATACAAGTACACCACAATTCCAATGTCTAATTTTAAAACCCTCGAATTACTCACTATGGGCAATTCGAATGCAAATTATCCTTGAAGCAAACGGTTTATGGGAAACAATAGAACCCAACGATAAAACCCAAGCAGATAATAAAAAAGATAAAACTGCTATTGCATTCCTTTATCAAGCCTTACCAGAAGAACAACAACTTCAAATCACTAAACACAAAACTGCAAAAGCCATTTGGGATGCCTTGAAAATTAGGCACATAGGAGAAGAGAGAGTCCAACAAGCTAGGTTGCAAACACTCAAATCTGATTTTGAGATGTTACACATGAAGGAGGATGAAACAATAGAAACCTTCACCGGAAAACTAACAACCTTAGTAAATAAAGCAGCCAACTTAGGACACACAATTGAAGATCAAACTCTAGTACGTAAACTATTAAATGTTGTACCAGATAGGTATTTGCAAATAGTTGCGTCTATAGAACAATACTCAGACCTAAAAGAAATGACTTTAGAAGAAGCAGTAGGTAGACTTAAGACTTATGAAGAAAGAATTAAGTTTAAGAAAGGCAAACAAGTGGACAATCATGATAAACTAATGTTCACACGACATGAGAATAAAGGAAAATATTTTAGAGGAAGAGGACGAGGAAAACCTAGATTCTCACAAGGTAGAAACCATGAGAACTTTAAGGAAGAGAGGAAAGAAGAAAACTCTCATAGAAGTTATAATAGAAATAACTTCAAGAAATCAAATTATGATACTAGTAAATTACGATGCTATGAATGCAAGAAATTAGGGCATATTGCACCTAAATGTCCTTTTAGGACAAATACCAACGAGCAATCTAACCTCGTTGAAGAAGACTTGGAACCAACCTTATTAATGGCCACACTAGAGGTTGAAGAGCAAGAAGTCTCGCTACACGAAAAAGATGTAGGATATAAAGAGACAAATATAGATAGTCTATGGTATTTAGACAATGGAGCTAGTAATCACATGACCGGAGTTAGAGAACACTTCAAGGATCTAGATGAGGATGTTAGTGGAAAAGTAAGATTCGGAGATGGTTCATACATAGAAATAAAAGGAAAAGGCTCAATAGTCATAGAATGTGATGATAAGAAACAAAGAATCATATCACAAGTATATTACATTCCTGACTTAAAGAGCAACTTATTGAGCCTTGGACAATTCACCGAAATTGGTTGTAAAATAGTCATGGAAGATGACGAACTACGACTTTACGACATGAATCATAAAATCTTCATGAAAGTCACTCGACAAAATAACAGACTTTACAAAGCAAACCTAAGGATAGGTACACCCGTCTGTTTATTAGCAAACTTAAAGGAAGATACATGGTTATGGCACGCAAGATTAGGACACCTGAACTTTGAATCATTAAAAACAATGGCTCAAAGAAATTTAGTTCATGGAATACCTACCATTAAACATACAACACAAGTTTGCGGATTTATACTTTGTAAAACATATTGCAATTGATACAATAATATTTGCGTTTAATCTTTGAATCGATCCAACATTGTTAACATCCAGTTGAGGAATCCCCCATCTTCGTTTCACGACAATGGCTAATAACGTTCTTAAAGTCACCAATTTTGCAACCGGTGCACATGTATCATGGTAGTCCACCCCCTCCCTTTGTGTAAAGCCTTTTGCAACGACTCTCACTTTATACCTTTCCACCTCACCATTTGGTTTGAACTTGATCTTGTACACCCATTTTGAGTCGATGGCTTTCTTTCCCTTCGGTAATTGTTCAAGGGTCCATGTCCCATTTTGCTCAAGACATGTATTTGCTTCCGCATTGCTTCCTTCCAGTTTTCATTTTGGGCTGCTTGATGAAAAAACTTTGGCTCATCATGATCATTGATGGCACATAGGAAAGCTTTGTGAGTGTTAGAAAAATGCTCATAAGAAACATAATGAGATAATGGGTGCACTGTTGAGGATTCTTGATCGTAAGTGGGTTGCGTGTGGTCAATGAATGGTGGAAGATCAACAACAAAATCGCCAAGACGTTTTGGCTGGGTTCTAACTCTTTGTTGTCTGATCGGTTGTTGTTCCAGGTGGGTTGTTTCTTCTTCCATTTGGTTTTCATCACGGTGATTTAATTCAGTATCGGCTTCGACTTGATCGTTCACTGTTTGGTTATCACGTTGGACCCGGGCTTCATCAAATGTAGTTGGCCCATCATCATTTGTTTCATTTGTATTCTCGACTTGGGTGGTATCATCCACGTCTTGTCGTTCTTCATTTGTTTCATATGTCTCACCAGTATTTATATTTTGGCCTAAAGCTTCTTGATCCATTTCCCCATAATACCAAGGAGGAAAATCAAAAAGTTTCTTATTTTCTTCTCTATTAATACGGTCCATGCTCTTGAAAGGAAAGACTTTTTCTACAAATTTCACATCTCTTGACACCACTGTTTTGTTATCAGTAATGTCATATATCTTGTACCCTTTTGTTCCCGGCGAATACCCCAAAAATACTCCGGGCTTCCCTCTCCATTCGAATTTGTCTCCCCTTGTGTCGGTATTCCGAAAGTAAGCGAGACAACCAAAAATCTTCATATGTTCATAATCAGGTTTTTCTCCATATAAAATTTCGAATGGGGTTTTGTTTTCAATAGTTTTTGATGGGAGACGATTGATTACATAGGCAGCTGTCATGACACACTCGCCCCAAAACCTCTTTGGCAGATTCGCCTCAAATCTAAGGGCTCGTGCAGTATCGAGCAAATGTCTGTGCTTGCGTTCCACCACACCATTCTGTTGTGTTGTGTGTGGACAAGTGGTCTCGAGGATTATGCCCTCTTCGGCAAAAAAGTTATGTATTCGGTTTGAAACGAACTCTCCCCCGTTGTCGCAACGGATTCTTTTAATCGATTTTCCAAATTGTGTTTTTACCATTTTGTGGAAAAACATTAGATGGTCTCCTGCATCAAATTTTTGCTTTAGTAAAAAGACCCAAACGGATCGCCTTCCCCAGAGATCACAATGCAACAATTCGAAACATTCTTTGCTTTTGATAGAACTTGTAGGAAAAGGTAACCGGGTGTGCTTGGCTTTAGCACAGGAATCACAATCGACAGTTTTAAAGGAAGCATCTTTGACAAAATTAAAACGAAAAAGCTTACCGCTAGAAGCATGACCGAGTCTTTTATGCCATACTTCCATTGAAGCCGACATAGCCTTTCTCTCTTGTCCCACCAAGTTCATCCTGTATAGTCCGCGTTGGCATTTACCCGTTCCGATCAATTTTCTCGAATTCAAGTCTTGCATTTTGAAGAAGTCCGGAAAGAAAGTCACTGAACAACGTAGGTCACGAGTTAGTCGACTGACCGATAACAAGTTGCACGTAAATTCAGGAACGTATAGGACATCTCGGATTTCGGTTCCGTTTGGTAAGGTGCACGACCCTTTCCCTTTAACGGGTATAGAGTCACCGTTAGGAATTGTAACAGGTAGTTCACGTGTTGCTTTGATGCTACCATGGAACAGATTGAGGATGTGAGTTATATGCTCGGTACATCCTGAGTCGACAATCCAGTTGCCATCATCGTCCAATCTAGCTCCCATATTTGCCATCCGTTGGGTTATCTCGTTATAGGTGAACATGTTGATAAACTGCTTGTATTGTTCATCGCTTAATCCCGGTATCGGGTTTGATTGATTTTGGGTTTGTTTTCTGATGGATCCTTCTCCATTGTTGTTGACTGTTGTGTGAAAAGAAACGGGTTTGGTTTGATTCTGGCCGCCTGTCATGGTGATGTTTATGGCGGCTGAATTAGGGTTCTTGAGCAAGGATGAAAGCCTGCTCTGATACCATGAAGAGTTTCTTTAATCATTTAATAATTCACAATGGAGATACAATAGAAATATATAATGTTGGTAGGCAACAATTTAGGCAGAACATAAGGAAACGTTAAAAAAGGAAATAATAATTTCCAATAATATCCACACTTGCAACAAAACTAAGATGCTTCATTCCTTGTTTATTGAACCAAAGTACTCGATAAGTTGTGCCACTGAAAAAAAGCTTCTAGTTGTGAATCATTAATTACCTAAACTTGATGCCTTATAGATAGCGGTGCATCATTAAAAATGTACTGAGTAGAAAATTGTCTTTGTAGACCACTACCAGGTTAATAATTCGAAATATACATGCTCGTAAAAGTAGGATCTAAACTGTAACCACAACATCTATCATTCTCATTCACCCTAATAAAATCCATCTAAAGACTTTAATCAAATACTTATAGGTGGACAAAGTCATACTTACTCAATACAGTTGGGATGTTTGTGTTAAAATCAATAAGCTTGTGCATACGCTACCGACAAAACTGCATATTAGCTTTTAAAAGGGTAAAAATTGCATTGTTTTAAAAACCGGATCGGTTCAAACGATTCAACCGGAACCGGGGTGGGATCCGGTTTTATAAGGCAGGCTCAGCCGGCTGTTAACGAACCGCACTAACCCAAGAAAAACTGGCAAAAGTCAGATATAACCAAACCTGTACACCTTAAAAAAACCGGACTTTGCTAGCATTTAAAGCACTGCTTTTGTATGCCAATAATGGTTCAAGGTTAACCAAAGCTGGTGGGAGTTTCTTTTATAACCCACTTATCCTTCCTTCTTGTTGCATCAATGTGAGATGAGAACAATCAAAAGAGTTATGCTTCTCTCTGTAGGAACATATAATGATTCTTACTACATATATAAATTAAAATATATAACATTAAGAACATATACAAATGGCATTAGTAACTTTAAAACTTTCTACTTTATATTTACATTGCAGTTTTATGTTTTTATAGCGAGTCCAATTAGTGTAAAGACTTGGTAAGATTAACTGGGAAATATATGTGTGAATGTTGATGTGAGAGATTCATATGAATTACATAATCAGAAGCACACTATATGTTAACATCCGGTTTTTAAAACTGGTCCGACCGGCGACCGATAAGAGAGCCAGTTGGATGTCCGCTCGGTTTTGAAAACCTTGGAAAATTGATCTTTTAACACACGATCAATTTTTCAAGATTCTTGGTCAAACACACCCTCAAGAGCTTATTACATCTTAAAAAAATAAAAAGCTCATAAGTTCTTTAAAATAACCTTACCTAAACTTCTTCAAAATGTTACAAAACTTTTTCTACACAAAGAAAGCTATTACGCTCTTCAAACAAACTCATCCAAACACACTATAATAGCTACTACTGTATATAACACAACTTAGAGTGGAACTCACACTAAAAAAACTAAAAACTATTGTAGTGTGTTTACCAACAAATCTTTGACTTTTTAGTAAAAACTTATTAAAGATTTGCAAAGGAGCAGTACGCAGGAAGGTCGCTTTAATCAGTCTAAGTCAAATTCTTGTTGCAAGTTCAATGGTTATTCATCGGAAGCATAGTTTTCACTTTTCAAGTTATGTTCGTAAGCAAGCTTAAGATCCATGTTATCATATAATGTTCTAAGATACTAAAACTAACTCCGTTATTATAAAAAAAAACAAAATTTCCAAACCAAACACGGAATGCGTTAGGTATGTGGCTTTTAATTTGATAGCTTATGTTTTTTTTTAATCTTGTAATCTTTTTCATCCGAGCGATGCTATAAGATCTATAAGTTGCCCAGAGATTGAGTACACACACTAATTTACATCTCATGATCCAAAGCTCAGATCTAGTTCACTACGTGCCTAAATCTAATCCAAAACGTAAATCATTCAATCATATTAATCCAACTAACTAACTAACTTGTTAATACAAATAATGCTCAAAAACGTTATTTATATTTTTCGATCTCTCAATGTTTTGATAATAACAAAATGTGAAAACGTTTACGATAAAATTAAACGTTTATAAATTTCTAATCATTAAATTCTACTTCTATGATTAATCACTTAAGTTATTGATAAACAAATCATTAAACATGATTAGTGATCAAGAAAATAATTTTTCTTTAAGTTTTATAATTCCACAAAAATGTTTTTTATAAAAATATAAAAACAAATCATTTATTCATTAAAGAAAATGTTTTATTAAAAACATAAAATTTGAATTTCAAATTTTCCCCTCAAAACAGAAGGTTCCAGCCCAGATACAACTTTCACCACAAAAGGACAAAAAAAGGCGCGGAGTCTACTAGGCGGCCCCCCTATAGTCCGGCGGCCCCTTTATATATGGGATCGCCGGGACCGCCAGTAGCAACGGCTATTTTTGTCCTCTATAAATACTGGGCCATCTCTTTTCAAACCAGACTTCCTTTTGCCAAAAATATTTTCAGATCTGTTTTTCTCTCTTCCTTATTTCTTTCTAAATCACATTACTTGATCACTAACATATCTTGATCTTGTTTCAAGTGATTAATTCTTTCTTCCTCCTTTCTTCATCCTCTAATCAAGTGCAAGAGAAGAACATTCGTATTCTTCTTCATACGAATTGTTATCAAGTGATCACTCTTCTTCTTCCTCAAGATCACATATCTTTATTTTATTAGTCTTGTGTTGTTGTATTAATTGGATCAAGTGAAGATCCAATTGTGTAAATTATAAATTGGTGTGATTTGTATTGTGTGTCAATCCAAGGGTGTATATCTTGTGAGTGTGTGAAGACTTAGTGTAGTCATAGATTGGTTCTAGCTAAGATTCAGGACTAGACATCTTGTTTCAGTTGTCGGAAATGAAAGTATAGCGACGTTTTTCGTAAACGGTTTTCTCGCCTTAAGCAGAGCCATGTTGACATAGTGAATCTCGAGTGACAGTGCATCAGGGGGAAGTGGAGTAGGACGAAGAGGTTCTCGCGTTGCGAAACCACTATAAATACTCGGTGTCTTGGTTGGATCGTGTTCTTTCTTATCTCTTTACTTATTTATTATCTTAGTTAGTTTTTGATAATTGTCTTGTGTATTTTAATTGTTGGTGGATAAGACATCATATACTCGAAATCTAAACCATTTCAAAAGGATAACTTTTAAAAAGATAATTAACGGCTTAAAACTTTCAACCCCCCCTCCCCCCTTCTAGTTTTACAAATTGGTATCAGGAGCAAGGTCCTCAAGAATTTTTAAAATATATTGTTATCTTAAAGTTGGATCGATCTATGATTCCGACAAATATCTAGAAGGGCAAATCTATGCAAAGACCACCACTTTTTGAAAGCGATAGTTTTATTTATCGGAAAAATAGTTTCGGAAGGACATATGTTAATCAATAGGATCTAGATCTTTGCATGTTATTTATAATGGTGATTTTCAACCTATATATAAAATTCGGGTGGGAAATCCAAACTTGATGAGGTTGTACCTTTTTGAAAAACAAACTGGATGATCTTAAAAGAAAGGACTTGCAAAATAATGAAGCCAAAATAGTTTATTTATATGCTTTGCTAAAAAAGAATACGAAACCGGACTTTTATGTGTAAATACGGCAACAGAAATTTTGGTAACCGTGTTAATCACCATCACGGTAATAGTCAAGTCAAAGATATAAGAATCGGACCTTTTGGTCCAACAATATGAACAATTCGTCATTTCCGAAGACGAATCAATAGATAGTGCTTTTGCTAGATTTAATATTATTATTACTAGTCTTAAAGCTCTTGATGAAGGTTATTCTAGCAAAAACTATGTAAGGAAGTTTCTTAGAGCTCTACATCCTAAATGGAGAGCAAAGGTCACGGCAATTGAAGAATCAAAAGACTTGACATCACTATCTCTTGATGAGCTCATTGGAAACCTCAAAGTCCATGAGATGATCATCAAGAAAGATTTCGAAATAGTCAAAACAAAGGCTGAAAGAAAATCTCTTGCATTAAAGGCTAAGAAAGAATCTAGTGATGAAGAGTGTTCGACTTCCGATAGTGAAGATGAAGAGTACGCCATGGCGGTAAGAGACTTCAAGAAATTCTTCAAGAGAAAAGGTTGATTCATGAGACAACCTCGGAACGACAAGAAGACGTTTCAAAGAAGCCGTGATGACAAGCATGGTAAAAATGATAGAAAATGTTTTAGATGCGGTGTCCTGAATCATTTTATTGGAGAATGTCCAAAACCACTGAAAGACAAGAACCAAAGAGCCTTTTGTCGGAGGTTCTTAGAGCGATAGCGGTGAAGAAGATGATGAGAAGGTCAAAGACGAAACATGTCTTGTAGCTCATGCATCAAGTGTGGTATGTTCCGAATCCTCCTACTTTAGTGATGAGAATTCATCAATTGATGATATAGCTTTAGACAATGAGTATGATAAACTATGCAAAGTTAGTCTAAAGATAATCACAAAAAACAAAAGACTAAAAGCCACTAGAAATAGCTTAGAAAATGAGATTAAAGAATTAAAAGACAAATTATTCATATTCGAGAAAAACAAGGGAGTTGATCTCGAATGTGCAATGTGTTATGCTCTTAAAATTGAGAATGAAAAACTCAAAGATGAATCCACTAGATTAAGTAAATTTGAAAAGAGCACACATTGCTTGAATGAGATGCTAAGTAATCAAAAACCCTCCGGTGATATATTAGGCTTAGGATTTAATTCATTTGAAGCATCATCTAGTGGAACAAAGGAAATAAAATTTGTAAAAGCTCAGAAGAAGGATTCCTCTGACGGAGGTCCCTTAATTAGGGGCGGCCCCCTTAATGTCCAGGCGGCCCCCATAATAATTAAGAGACCGCCACCAGGGACAACCAAATCTGAGAAAAGTATTTCCTTTCAAAAATCTATTTTGGGTCCTAGACCAAAACACATAATTATAAACAAAGTCAAAATTCCTGTAGCAAGTGACAATGAAGTCAAACAATTTTACAAACCATTGTCAAAACCAAGAGTATGATTTTTCAAAATCAAACTTAGATCAAGAAAACTCCACTTCCTAAAAGAATCAACATATAATTTTCTCGTCTTTTAAAACACACAGCAACATGGAAGAAACATTGGTCAAACAAAAACGACTTATGGCTTTTCCTCCTATAACTTGGTAACATATCCTCCCCACATCACAAGTTACATGCCATGGGAAATGTGTCTTCCATTTCACATCCCAAATCACCATTTTCATCAATTGCAATGGGATGTTGGCACTAACAACTTTGGGGACCAGAGATATTGGGGACCAAAAGTTTGAGTTTAGAGTTCTCTATATAATTATATATGCCTTGGAGTCGACTGGAAACCCGATGATTGGATCAAGATAGCGGAATGCTCCACAGCACATGTCGGGCAACGAAAATCTCTTCTCCACTTACAAGGCATACAAACGGAAGGTTAATGTTGTTTTTGGGTTAGTAATCTTCGCGGTAACATCATTGCAAAGGTTTTCGATTTTAATGACTCTCTCAAAATAGATAATGTTGAACATGTTGATAATTTAGGATTTAACTTGCTTAGTATAGGACAAATATGTAATAATAAGTGCAAAGTGATTTTCTCTGAACATGATAGTGAAATTACTATGAATGGTAAAGTCATAGGTAGTCGGTAATTAGAAGAAAGGCCCTTATACGTGACTGAATTAGGAAATAAGCCTAAGGATCAAATTTGTCTAGCAACGATTGATGAAAATTCCACCTTGTGGCATAGGAGATTAGGTCACGCAAATTTGCGTCTCATTCAATCGTTAGCATCTAAGGAATTAGTTAGAAACTTACCTAGACTTAAGTTTGATCAACATTTTTGTGATGCTTGCAAAGTTGGAAAACAAGCTCATGCAAGCCACAAAGCTAAGAATTTGGTCTCAACAACTAGATGCTTAGAACTCCTCCACATGGATCTTTTTGGTCCATCCGCCATACGAAGTTACAGAGGAAACCGTTACACCCTAGTCATAGTAGATGGCTACTCTAGATACACTTGGACTAGATTCCTTAAGGATAAAACCGAAGCTTTCGATCAATTCGAAATATTTAGTAGGAAAATCCAAAATCAACTAGGATGTACAACAGTGTCAATAAGAACCGGCCACGGTAGAGAATTTAATAATGAAGTGCAATTTGGAGAATTTTGTAATGCCAACGGTATTACTCATAACTTCTCGGCTCCTCGCACTCCGAAATCAAATGGCGTGGTAGAAAGGAAAAATAGGCTACTTTAAGAAATGAGTAGAACTATGTTGAACGAACAATCATTGTCCCAAAGGTTTTTTTTGGTGTAATGCGTAGTTACTTAAAAAGTCATATTCTCAACCGAATCCTAATTAGAGCCATTCTAGGAAAAACACCTTATGAAATCTTGAGAGGTAGGAAACCTACTCTTGATTATTTTAGAGTGTTCGATAGCAAGTGCTTCTTCCTAAACACTAAAGATTACCTTACCAAGTTTGACCCAAAGTCTTACGAATGTGTCTTTTTAGGTTACTCTCAAAATAGTAAAGCCTATATCATTCTAAATAAACACACTAGAAAAATTGAAGAATCACTCAACGTGACATTCGATGAAACTCCTCCACCCTCTAAGACATCACCTTGGTAGATGATGACTTAAGATTTAAGAAGAAGCTATTAGGAAGAAAATCGGAAAAGAAAAACCTAGATAAACAAGTTGGAGGATGAGAAACACTAAAAATGATGAAATAGTCAATATCAAGATTCTAGAAACAATCCTTAGAAAATATCATAGGAAACCTAAACCGAAGAACTCTTAGATCACAAGCCCAAAACCAAAGCAACTTTTATTGCTTCATTTCCACTATAGAACCTAAGAATGTTAATGAAGCCTTAGGAGATGAAAGTTGGATATTTGCCATGCAAGAAGAATTAAATCAATTCATTGCTAATGACGTTTAGGAGTTAGTTCCACAACCTAAGAATATGACAATCATAGGAACTAAGTGGGTATTTAGAAATAAGTTAGATGAGGAGCGGTATGTCTTCGAAATAGGCTTGTTGGTTTGCTCAAGGCTAAAACCAACAAGTGGGCAATCTATTTTGATCGAAACTTATGCTTCTGGTTGCTAGTCTTGAGTCTATTAAGAATATTATTAGCCTATGCTTGTGCATTAGATTTTAAATTATTCCAAATAGATGTAAAAAGTGCATTCTTGAACGGTTTGATCAATGAGGATGTATACGTGGCACAACCTCCAGGATTCATTGATTTTCAAAAACCAGATCATGTTTATAAGTTAAAGAAAGCTTTATATGGCCTTAAACAAGCACCCAAAGCTTGGTATGATAGGTTAAAAGCTTTTCTTATCAAACATGAATATAAAATGGGAATGGTAGATAACACTCTTTTTTAATAAGATGAGAGTTCAAAATTCTCATTCATTGTTCAAATAATATGTCGACGACATTTATTTTCGGTTCGACCTTGTCATGTAATGTAGTGGTGATTTTGCCAAAATAATCATGACGAGTTCGAGATAAGCATGATGGGTGAACTTAACTTATTCCTTGGATTACAAATTAAACAAATGGAAGATGGTATTTTCTTCAATCAATCTAAATATATAAAAGAAATGCTTAAGAAATTTGGTCTAAAAGATTCTAAACCAATTAAAACCCCCATGTCCTCCGATACTAAACTCACGAAAGATGAAGAATGTGAGTCGATAGATAGTACCAAATATCGAGGCATGATAGGTAGTTTACTATACCTAACGGTAAGTAGGCCCCGATTTTCTTGTTAGTGTCTGCCTTGTGCCGTTTGTCCCAAGAGGCTCCCCAAAACCCTCTCACCTTGAAGCGGTTAAGCATATCTTTCGATACATTAAAGGCACTACGCACTTAGGATTATGGTATCCTAAGGGGACCGGCATAGAAACCGTAGTATATGCCGACTCTGATCATGCGGGAGATTATGTGGACTGAAAGAGCACTAGCGGTATTTGTACATTCGTGGGATGTTGTTTAACATCTTGGTTCTCGAAGAGACAAACCGCTCTTGCTATATCTACTACCGAAGCCGAATACGTAAGTGCCGGTAAGGCATGCCAACAAGCACTATGGATGAAACAAGCTCTCATCGACTACGACATACGACTCAACGACGTTCCCATCATGTGCGACAACAAAGGCGCGATTGACCTTAGCAAAAACCCGATGCAACACTCTCGTACCAAACACATCGAAATTCGTCACCATTTCCTCCGTGATAATGTCCAGAAAGGACATATATCTATCAAAAAAGTACCGTCCGTCGACAACATTGCCGACATTCTCACTAAACCCCTTAAACGTGAATCGTTCAATTATCTACGTCTCGGTTTAGGAATGATGGAACACATTCCATAAATCGTATTATTATTACGCTTCATCTTCTTCTATCTCGACTCTAGTCCGTGTTCCATTTCGTGTCGTGATAACTTGAATACTTCATCTGAAGTATTTCAAATATATTTAAATTGCGAAATGCAAGTTAAATAGTCACTCCTCCTAGTCAAATTTTTGTCAAAACAAAAATCAAAATTGATGCCTTTGGGCGACCCTCAAATTGGCGGCCCCTTTAAAAATAAGGGACCGCCTGGGAATTAAGGGACCGCCAGCAGAACGACCAAAATAATCCCACCTGCACTCAAAATTTTCCAAAACACAAAAACAAACACCCCCTTATCTGCAGGTGCGACGAACACACACACAAACCCACCAAAAACTCAAAATCAACCCTTAAAACACTAATTGAAGATCAAATCAACACCAATAATAATTCCTAACATCTCAAAGATCATCAATTGTAACAATGCCTCGTCGTACTGCTCTAGATCATCAAAAGACGAAAGATTACATACCCTTAATATCAAATGAATTCAATCAAACAACCATAAGAAACATAATGGCAAGTTTTGAAAAGCGATATTTTCATGAGGGAAGGGTCATTAGTCCAAACTTCGAAAACATGAGTCAAATTCGTGCCAAGTTCGAGTCAATCAACTTCGATTGTTTGTTGGACATCAACAAACAAATTGTACCGCGTTTTGTTCTTGAGTTCTATTATCAACTTACTTTCACCTACAACTCAAATGGTCAATTTGTTGTGAACTTTGTCATTCAAAACAAGCCTTTCTCCCTCACTCTTGAGAAATTTGGTCAAATCCTAAATATTACATTTAAATGTCATGCTTGCATCACCGATATGTGGTCACTTGATCATTTATCAACAAATGTTCCAACCAAAGGTCTTTATAAAACCAAACCTCCAACTCCTAGTGTCATTAAGTCTCACATCCAAATTCCACGACAAGGACAAGAAACTCGTACTAAAAATAAGAAAACCATTGTCGTTAGTGAAAACGAAATTTTAACCCGAGAGATTCTACCACATATGAAACCTTGGGTTGAGATTATTCGTGAAAATGTCTTTTGTCAAGGAGGAAACAAAGATCATGTCTCCTCGTGTCTTTGTCACATGCTTTATTGCATTGAGACATCCACTCCTTATAACCTAGCATTTTTCATTCTCAAAAGAATGGAAAATACTCGATTCAAACCTAAGAAACTCATACCTTATGGAATGCTTTTGACTAGGTTATTTAAATATGTTATGTCAAGGTCTCCCGAGCTAGCTTTTGATCATTATCTCTCATATGATCGTGTCATGCATCCGCTCGCTCCTCACTATGAGCGCAAGCCAAGAGCGGATCGAGGCAAGAAACGATCCCGTGAGACAAATGTTAGTTCCTCTTCCATCACTCAAAATCCATCTTCCTCATCTCTCCAAATTGATGATGTTGTTGATGATAATGACAACGATTCATCTCAATCCGATTCTTCTTCTTCCTCTCAACACATTTCTTCCTCATCAAATGTTGTCTCCAAAATCCATCAAAACCCCCCTCATGAAAATCATGACTTCAATACTCTTCTAGCCGAAACCATATATTTCCAAATCCAACAATGAGATGAACACCGAGATGGGCTAAGGTCGATTGGAAATTTTCTCAAGAACATCATGGGAGGAAAACAAAAGTGAAGATGTAGGGATAACTACTAATTGAGTGCTATCATTAGTACTATTACTATTATTTTCTCCTTAGAACTTTAAACAATGCATGTTGGTATTATGGTAGACTATTGTGTGTTAGCACTATGCTAGAATTGCTTTGTCATTTTAATCTATGATTAACTACTTGATAGTATGTGTTCTTGCGTTAATTACTTCAAATGCATGCTTAGATTAAATAATTATTATGACAACATTTTAGATTAATTTAATTCTTGAACTCTATAAAATGTGATACTTAAAAGTGAGAAAACTGGAAAAATCCTGCACCATCCTGGAGACGGTCCCCTTAATACATCAGGCGGCCCCCTTTTCAATCAGGGACCGCCCAACTTTAAGGGACCGCCATCAGGAGGGAAACAAATTTCTTGAAATTTTCTCTTTTTCTGAACTCCTCACCACTCTACTCCTAGACTTGCTGGAATTTCCCTCTTTGAACACACAACTTTTTCAATACTCATTTTCTTCACCATGCCTTGCAAATTCCTTCACTATTTAAATCCGCATCTTCTCTCATCTTTCTCACTACAATCCTTATACTATTCTCCTTCACACCAATGTCTTGCTCAAACCATCATCACCACATTAACCCATCTAGAAAACCAAGGATGTCGGTTCGTCAAGTTTAGAAGCGAAAGACACCTCAACCTAAATCATCACCTCCTCTTCACAATGACTCACCACCACCACCACCATTCACAAGAAACACTCCTCACTCTATCTCACCACCCATGAACTACCCACAAAGAGATTGAATCATTGATCAACTTCATACCATATCCTCAATCATTGACTCTCAAAATCCCATTTCAAACTCTCCACCACTTCCAATAGTTCAACCTCTTACTAATGCTCAAGTAGGATGTCATGCTAGCTTTTGCCATTGTTGTAGGTACACCACAAACCACTTGCACTCACTAAGAAATGAAATCAACTTCATTCAATTCCTTATCACCCGCATCATACCCCAATCATAAATCCGTCATCCAAATGAGTCACCATCCTCTTAATTCTCACTCTTCAATTAATCACTCACTTGTGATTAATTTAATCTAATAATTGTTATCTACCTTTTGGGTATCACATCCTTTGGAATCAAGAATCATCTACTTGCTTATCTTCTTTAGATGATTTCTCTATGATAAATGGTTTAGCTCATGCTTAAGTTGTAGTAGGACTTGTTCAACTTGTGATGTATCTTTATAACTTGTATGCTTGTATAATCATGTATTGTCCTTGTGACTATATATGATTTCCTTATCCTATTTTAATGCACTTTCTCTTATGCCTTAAAAATGTGTGGATTGCATACTTAAGATATTTGTCATGTCATGATTGCTTGCACTTGCACTTGTTCTCCTAACCATGTTTTGTAGCAATCAATTATCGTAGGATCGATCCCTTGGTGCCCCGAACAAGGGGGAGCTTACATCAAGGGGGAGTCTTAATCGTCGATTTCTTTCTCTCTATTCATCTCGACGATCAACCTTTTTGGATTCGACAAAAAGGGGGAGAAGTAGAATTAAACTCATTACTAATTTATAAACACACACATTTTATACTAAATGAGTTTATATTTTGTCATCATCAAAAAGGGAGAGATTGTTAATACAAATAATGCTCAAAAACGTTATTTATATTTTTCGATCTCTCAATGTTTTGATAATAACAAAATGTGAAAACGTTTACGATAAAATTAAACGTTTATAAATTTCTAATCATTAAATTCTACTTCTATGATTAATCACTTAAGTTATGGATAAACAAATCATTAAACATGATTAGTGATCAAGAAAATAATTTTTCTTTAAGTTTTATAATTCCACAAAAATGTTTTTTATAAAAATATAAAAACAAATCAATTATTCATTAAAGAAAATGTTTTATTAAAAACATAAAATTTGAATTTCAAATTTTCCCCCAAAACAGAAGGTTCCAGCCCAGATATAACCTTCACCACAAAAGGACAAAAAAAGGCGCGGAGTCTACTAGGCGGCCCCCCTATAGTCCGGCGGCCCCTTTATATATGGGACCGCCGGGACCGCCAGCAGCAACGGCTATTTTTGTCCTTTATAAATATTAGGCCATCTCTTTTCAAACCAGACTTCCTTTTGCCAAAAATATTTTCAGATCTGTTTTTCTCTCTTCCCCATTTCTTTCTAAATCACATTACTTGATCACTAACATATCTTGATCTTGTTTCAAGTGATTAATTCTTTCTTCCTCCTTTCTTCATCCTCTAATCAAGTGCAAGAGAAGAACATTCGTATTCTTCTTCATACGAATTGTTATCAAGTGATCACTCTTCTTCTTCCTCAAGATCACATATCTTTATTTTATTAGTCTTGTGTTGTTGTATTAATTGGATCAAGTGAAGATCCAATTGTGTAAATTGTAAATTGGTGTGATTTGGATTGTGTGTCAATCCAAGGGTGTATATCTTGTGAGTGTGTGAAGACTTAGTGTAGTCATAGATTGGTTCTAGCTAAGATTAGGACTCGACATCTAGCTTAGTGTCGGAAAAGAAAGTAAGCGACGTGTAAACGGTTTTCTCCGCCTTAAGGGAGCTTGTTGACATAGTGAAATCTCGAGTGAAGTGCTCGGGGAGTGGAGTAGGAACGAAGAGGTTCTTCGTTGCCGAACCACTATAAATCTCGGTGTCTTGGTTTGATCGTTTCTTTCCTTATCTCTTTACTTATTTACTTACTTAGTTAGATAATTGTCTTGTGTATTATATTGTTGGTTGATAGACATATAACTCGAATCTAACCATTTCAAAAGATAACTTTTAAAAAGCTAATTAACCGGTAAAACTATTCACCCCCCCCCCCCTTCTCTTCTAGTTTCTACATAACTAACCGAAGACACATCAATCACGCATCATTTACATAAAACACAATGAAGGAATGAATTAAGTAAAATACCTGAATACGTTGTTATACAGTAATTACCCACACACAAGTAAAAACATTACATATGAAGGCCCTTATCAATTATAAATCCACAATTTCTTCACCTTAAATAGTCATAATGGAGCACATAAGTGTATAAAAGTAAACTATGTATACTTAAGTTGATTTCAGCTTTTAACACAAACAAAAAAAAATTCAAATTCTAAGATTGGTATAAAAATCATAAACACATACCGAAGATTAGCAAGATCCGGAGAAACATACCACTGATTAATTAAAGAGTTTAGACTGAGTGATGTTAATAGGAATATTGTAATCAATTTGTTAATAGTATCATATAACTTGAATTTTAATGGCTTGAAGAAAGTATGAATCAATAAAAAGAATAAGAACTTGGAGATACTTTGATCTGGCCCAAAGTAGATTTAATGAATTGCTGCAGATTATCCCGTGTTTTTATTTAATTTACAGTTTGGCCCAATATTATAAATAATGTAATTGTGAGTACATGTGTATTTTTTGAATTTTTTTATATACAAAGTCTATGAAACGAAATTACAATTTTTTTGCCAAATCAAGTAATATTTTAAGCTGTTTTATTAAATGTATTTTTTTTAAATAATTCTAAATAATAAAAATCTTACTAAATTAAGTATGATTTGATTTTTTTGAAATACCAATACCCCACTTGACGTTTTCCTTTACTAAGCAAGAGATTACTATTGATTATCCAAAATTATAATTTTGGTTTTGTTTTGTTTGATGATCCCCCATGCTAAGTCATTATATTTAAAACTTATTTCACAATAAAAAATTGATTGGTTGTGTTTTAATTTTCGTGTAAGTACGATTATATGTGCCTTTCTACTCGTAATATCACCTCTTCAGTTTCAAAGAAAACCAATTTGTGTTCAGATAATGAAGTAGTGAGAAGTATAAAGTACGTACTTCATTAACATAGCATAGTATATTTTAGGCTTTTGTTTAATTACTTTACGATTCTATCAAATATTATTGCTAGTTTATAACATAGCATAGTACTATATTTTACTGCAACTATATGTTAAGTATCCTTATTACTAATTTTAATGTTGTTTTGTTAGTGCCGATATCACATATATATTCTTTTACTTTATTTCTAGTTTAAAAGACTAAGGTGATGTTTTTTGACAAGTGTCATACACTTCTCCTCTTTTATCATTTTCCACCAATCAACTATTTAAATCACAATTATATTTTTAGCTCTTTTAGGTTTAGGTTTTATGCACACAAATTATTTTTCGATTTTTTAGAATGAAAATTTAGAATTGAAAGCAGATTTGTTTGCTAGAAAGTAGATTTGTTTTGAAATTTAGAATTGAAATGCCTTTATTATATACGTATCTATTCGTACAAGATGTCTGATCTCATTTTTCAAAGACTATCCTATTAGTATTATCTCATGGCTTTTGTCATGCTCTGATAATATTGTCATGAAAATGATGGTATGCTATAAGCATTTTAAGCCCATCATTAGTTGTTTCGACATCCACTTACTACATTTGGCAAGAACAAAATTACAGGTTATTTACTACTTTAGCATTTTTCATTTCATATTGCTTAAATTCAAATTATAGTTAAAATGACCACTCAAAATAAGTAGAACTTCCTAAATGTTACTCCGAAAGACAACAATTCAAAACACAAATGTTTGACATTTTGTTACATTGTTTTCCTTTGAGTTAGAAAGTTCATCAATGAAACTTGTATTTGAAAACAATAGTTATTTCTTATGTATATGTAATTAATCAATAAATTCAACTTTATTAGTCACACATACCCCTTGCACCCGTGAAGATTTTTCCTCCAGGTTCATTTATAAGTGCTTAAACATTTAATTTTATTTCTCTAAAGTTAGTCATGCTTTTTTTAAGAGCAAAGATATTATTTGCCCAGAGGCAAATGAGCTAAATGGAACCAAAGGACTCAAAGGAGGAACCCAAAAAGATATATGCAAAGACAAAACAAAAAAAAAACGAAACAAGGAAAGACTTAAATCATTTGAGTCACAAACCGACAAATCCCACGAGCGAGATCTAATGATAGCACGCTTAAAGATCCATATGAGGGATAACTTTTGGACAATAGAGAAACTGTCTTCATGACGAGCTAAATTCTCCTCTTCAATAGATGCCACGTAAATGATTTTATTTCTCCATGTCCAAACATGCCAAATAAGAGTCATACAAACCGCATAAAAAAATTTAGATACCCTTTTATCTTCAGAGAAATCAAGAATTCCTTTCAAAATAATATCCAAAGAGGGGTTAAAAGAACCCGGAGCCTTCCACCAACTCTAAATCTTCAGCCAAAGAATCTTGATTTCTGGGCATGAGGAAAAGCAATGGCTCGTAGATTCCATGTGATCTTCGCAAAAAACACAGCAAGGATATTGAACCTGTATTTTTCGATGCGCAAGATAAGCCCGAGTGGGGAGATGATCTAAGAAAAACCGCCAGAGCACATATATTTACTTTACAAGGGACCCATATATAATTCCAAGAAAAAAACTAGGTCATATCACAATATTGTTATTTTATTTTATAGCTAAATGTCAGCTATTCTAACAACCCATTAATATTTTAAGGGTGTTTTGTTGAGTATTTTTTGATGCTTTTGCAAATGGATTCTGCTGAAACGATGTTGTATTAAGTTTTAAATTATGTACCCATTACATTCTCAGTCATATTGCAGACATTTTTTAGCAGGGAATATGTTTTGGTTGAGAATGTTTTTACTTCTTTCGCAAATGGATTTGGATTATACAATGATGTATTCTGTTATATTTTATGTGCACTTTTAGATTGTGGATTTCGTATAAAATGTTCAGAATTTTATGGATCTGTTTATCGGTGTTTGGTTCACTTATTATTGTAACTTTTACCATGTACATGTCTATGTTAATCGCCTTTTTTTAAAAGCAACATTCATTTATGCTTATCATAACTCAAATGCTGCAATAGCAATACGTCTCCACATCAGTTCAATTGCGTTTACTCATGGTTTTTTTTTTTTTTTTCTAAAGGCTAATTGCGTAATATGCAAATCATTATCTATTTTTTCTCTTTAAAATACTCGTGAATTTCACAAGTCTTTTAGTTAGTATAACATATAATGTGGTAAGCTTTACACAAATGAAATCATATATTTAACAGGTCAATGCCATAGTAATAGGTAGTTACAACATACCTGCCACCCTTTTGGACCATTCGTCATAACAAACCTTAGAACACCAATAGCATAAAAACAATCAAATAGAATATGAGTAACTGATAGTCTTATCTTCACTACTACATAAAATGCTAAAAAGAACGGAGTAAAAGCCTCATAAAGATCGGTTTCCTACCGCTCTAACAAAGGGTGATCTATTTAAGAGGATACATATATAGATCGGTTGATAACCGATCTTTTTAATGTTACATAAAGAACGGTCTTAAGCAAAAAAGCGTTCTATATGATTATATCTAGGTGATCCATTTGGTAGGTTCTGTTGGATTAGTTAGATCGGTTTTTGACCGATCTAATTAACAAAATATAATTACTCTTAAATAGTATGAAAGTTTGAATTTGCTAGAATTTAATCATATAAAAAGTGCAGCTTTTCCATTTGATTTTCCCAGAATTAAATCATTCAAAAGTGCATATTTTCCATGATTTCATTCATTTACTATGCACAATAACTATCTAGTACATGTACAGCTAACTTCATAGAGATCAACATTCAAGTTACAAACCAAAATAACTTCAACTAAAGAACGACAATTGCAACATAAGTCAAACCCTAAAATTACGAGCTTCACATGTCCTACTAACTACTACAAAAATCCAAGCTGTCCCGTTACAAATTATATAGGTAGAGATTCACTCCCACCTCAACATAAGAAAAGCAATCAAGGATGCAAAACAGTAAAGCTCAATGACCTGTGGATCCATCTCCTTACACGCCTGTCATGGTTGTTGCTGCCGTTGTTACCCGCTGTCAACACAACGTAAAATTACAAGCTAAATTTCAAAAGCTTTGAAAATTTATAGATAAGCAGTACCATCCACACTGGCACACTGACAAAGCTTTGAATTCATAGAAACTTTCAGAATAATAATAGATGTTTGTAGGAGGATCTATCGACCAAACATGTGTACATTCATGAATGGCAACTTATTGGTCTCATTAGGATGCATAAAGACTTATATTACATAGCATGAGATGTTTCTTTAAAGACTAAGCATAGATCTTAAAGTCGTATTGTTTTGACTATATGATCACGGTTAAATGGTATTTTCGTGCAAAAATGGAAATTGCAATTTTTTATTTTAAAGTAATCCAATTTGTGGCATGAATCTGAGGTGCATTAAGGATAGTTAGCATGGCATAAAGACTAATATACATTTTCGTTTACAAAGATCGCTTAGATTTTGTGGTAACATACCTCATCAGTCAGTCTCGCGCCACAATGAAAACCACGCAGTGACGACAGCGTCCATCTCACTTAACTTTAGTGACCTCGTTTCACCCCAAGGTTGATGTATGCCCCATAATACAAATTAGCATTCGGTATAAAAAAGAAAATTGAAAGATATCTTAACAAGTACTTACTATATTCGGGAAATCGTCATGTTGATATTTTAGCACAAAATCAAGCACCCACTTCATGACATAGAATCCACACTCCCAAGTGTCCTCTTGCAAATTTACAATAGGAAGCTCCCAACTCAAAGGCCCAACAACCCTAAAAAAGAGAAAATAAGCAAAAATTTATGTTAACAATTATAAAAACATAAGTGAATTTGAAATCAACTTAAAAATATTTACCGTTCCACCTAACTAACGAGATAGTAGTCTTTCTTGGTTTTCTTTTCTTTTCACTTAAAAGAATCCAAAATGAATCCCCTTCCGTGCTTTGGGCAAATAATGAGAAGAACATGATGACCACTGTATATATGTGCAAACAATTTGTTATAAAGCAACTTTAAAAACAATTTAAAGATAAAGATGGTAATATCTTACTTTTGTAGGTTCGTTGTCACAAAAAAATCATAACCCTTTAATGCTTCCGTCAAGTAAATTGTGACATTAATGTCCGTATCCATATGGGTATCTTCCGTGATCACTTCCGGGTTCAAGAAACCAGTCCTGTTATTTTGATTTGGTGAGGTTGCCTTGAGAAGATAAAGTGACCTGATTAAACACATTTACAAACTTTTTTTATAAAACACATAAAAGCTATGACATATCTAAATCAAACCACAACAAGAAGTAAACTTGGTCACACATAAACCAAATATAAAACAAACCGAAACACCCTTGCTGGATCACTATCCAAACACCCCACCACTGTTTAATAATATTGTCAGGTATTAATTCTATCTTACATAAGTAGTTTCTACAATATGATCAAACATTACGCCGTTGGCTATTTGGGCTAAAAGTTTGGTTCACTTTATATCAAGAATTTTAGCAAATAGATCGTACTTGGTATTTTTTACGGCCTAGTGTAGATCGTTCTTGGTCCAAGATTACCATCCGATCAACTTATGATTACCATCTGATTAGCAATAGCAAAAGAACACTATCAGCAATGACTGAACTACCATCATTGCTGATGCTGAAGAAAATAAGCTGATGCTATTGTCAGCTTGAATCAAGAAAAGAGTCATGCTAAAGTAATTAATTAACATACCTTGAGAAAAGAGTGAGAATGTTTGTCCCTAGTTTGTCGCCCGCCAAAAGTTCAATTATCTCTGTTGCGTTTATTGGTAGAATAAAATCATGAGCGTCCCAAAATATCTCCTTTTTAAAATCAACAAGTTGCAGCATGGTGCAATCCTCACGGTCCATCCACCGATAATATGCATTCTTCACAGCCTCTAATCTCAGATCAATATCCTCTTTTAACAAATGTAACCGCTTTCTGATGTTGGCTTTTTCCTTCTCAACTTCTGACTGCTGGATGGGTGCTTTTACTGTCTTTTTCTTTTCTTGCTCGCCTACACATATATAAATACATATGAATCATTTCCGAGTCCTATTTTGAAGTCTGCCAAAGTTAGAATGCTTTAGGATTTACCTGATTAATAGCAGGAACATTCGTTAATGCTGAACATTCAGTTGAAGGTCGTTGTACAATTTTATATAATGTGCTCTTGGCGGCGGCACTTGTTGCAGGGGTGTTTGGCGAACCCTGCATATTTTAATTTTAAATATGTGAGTAAAGCTTACTGATATATACAAGACAAACTGAAAAAATTATATACAAGTAATACCGAAAAGCAAGCAATGGCACCAACTGGCCATTGAATAAAGGCATTGAGTGCGCCTCCTAAATTAAGAAAATCTTCATCCGGCACAGTAAGCTCCAAATCTTCTTGCCGATTAAGTACTTTAAGAACCGAGACCCTCATGTAACCCTTTCGTAACCTTTTTCCATGTATCAAGCCATCCCCGACAGGATATACCGACGCGTGCGCGCACAAGATCTTCTCCCTGGTAAGAATGGATTCAGGACTGAACAAAGAGCATGTGGTGGTTTCCTAGAAAACAAACCATGTGCTATATTAGGCGCATGTATATAAAGTATGTTAAATATCTGTTGTCTACTAAATAGAACACATATACATTTACCTTTATGCAATCTATCCTGATGATGCTTGTTGTCGGCCTAACACTGCTCGTTCCAACGATTGGTTCCTTTTGAATTTCTTCCAACAGTTTCTCTTTTAAACAATTCCAAAGCGGACCGGACATTAACTTTTCTTGCACTTTTTCTGACAACTCTTTAAAATCTAGTGATTGTTTGTAGGTCCTTTTCTTCCTCACATATCCTGTTAAGCCTTCTTTATATCCAACGATAGAGCTAACCCCTTAGTTCGACCCCCATGGTCCTGTCCATACACAATTGTCAAAGCATCTGATCTAGGTTGAGCTTTAATCATCCCTTATGATAATTGCTCGCTTGTTGCTACCTGTTATAATCTATATTAGCTTTTACGTTCAAATTTTACACTGCAACTTCAATAAACAACGATAGATTTTACCAATAGCTGCGCCATTCTTATTGAACTTTATAAATTCACCTACAGGAAGAATTTTAACTTTGTTTATCCCTCTATTTTTTCATGGTTTTTCCATGACAGCGATTGATTAGTGTTTATCCTGTACAATAAAGTTAATGAGTTGTCAAGATTAAACACCAACACATACAATACATAAACAAGAGACCAAAATCTGAACTCAAAAGATTAAACATTTCTAAACCTTGGTGAATTGAGGTGTTTGTTTTGGCTATTATAGTGGGCTTATGGCTTATGTGGTTCTCGGCCTATGTTTCATAAACTCAGTTTTGATGGCTTATTTTGAAACTTTCTGGTTTGTTTAAGCTTATCATGTCATAATAAGCTTATATAAGTCGAAAAAACAAAATAAGCCACAAAAATGAGCTTATGAAACATAAGCCGAAAACCAAATAAGTCAGTCATAAGCCCGCTATATAAGCCGAAACAAACACCCTATATTAGTTAATCCACTTAGTAGCAAAACTAATACATGTACTCAACAACCTAGTTACTCAATCAATTATACTAATATAAATTGGTCAAGCATTTCATCAAAAAATTGGTATACCAATATAAACTGGTCAAGCATTTTATACATCCTGCCTTTCATTAATAATAATAAAAATTGGTTGGAGATCGAATTCATGTGTATGTCAATGATCAACAATGAAACCATACTTTAATATAAGATTACTATAACTATTTACTATAACTATACTTGTAGTTTAAGCGCATAACTATGAGATACATGAATCCTTTTTTGATTGCATCTAAATAAGTTTGGAAATAGCCTTTTGAAAACAAAATACTCCAATCGTATGTCAATGTTCTGTTGTGACAAAGATAAATAAAAAAAACGAAAGGAGACCTGAGTAACATCATCTGCGATGTTAAGATCGTCTTCTCCTTCATCATCAGGGTTAACTTGTTGAGATTGTTTTTAGTAGAAACAGATTTACTACGCACCATGTCAGTAGATCTATTTGTGTGGAAATGGTTAGGGTTTGTTTGGTGAGAGTGGTGAGGGCTGTGGTGCGTGATTTTGGGGCATAGGGTTTTGTGTCTAAGAATTTGGTGAATTTTGTTTAAGCGCAAATGAAAAGTTATAAATATTAGAGTGACATAGATCAGGTTTTTATCAATACTCGTTTTATTTAGTTTCTCATTTTTGTAGTCTTTTTTTTTAAAGAGCATTGATATTCATGCCTACAATGGAGACCTAAAATTTGACCTAACCATTCATTAGGTGACAAGTGTATTACATTTCTTCTCTCTTTTCCTTTTTCACCAATCATTTTTTGAAATGCACCAATCAAATTCTTAGGTACAAAGTTAGGTTCATGTTTTAGGCCACATATCATTTTTCTTTTTTAAATATGCCAAATTATAAATAGATCGGTCTTTATCCTAATAACCGTTCTTCTTATATTTAAAATTAAATAGATCGGTCTTTATCCTAATAACCATTATTTTTGTTAAACATTTCCCCTTTTTCCATTATATAGAACGACTTTTAACAAAACCGCCTTATATGGAGTGATCTATATAAGCCTTTGTGTAGTATAACCTTTATCCCCTTTCCTTTTTATTCTTGTTATGGAAAGCTTGCACATTTCTTTTCAACGGGTGGTTGATGCGGGATTATTTAATGGAATTAATTTGAGCTCCACGGTGAATCTTTCTCATTTGTTTTATGCGGATGACGCTATTTTTATTGG